>MNPL01020396.1:889-17444 GCA_002081605.1 Tropilaelaps mercedesae
GCGTCGTTCTTAACACGAAATCCCGCTATAATCGAACCCATTAGACTTTAAAGCAGCCGCTGCTACGAACACAATCAGTAGAGCCTCGTCGTTTCGGACGCTGCCATGTGGAATGCTCCGTAGTGCACTCTGGCATAATGCTTCAGTGGATGGTCTATATTTTTTAAAGCTGACCATCAGCCAACATTTAACGTCCACGGTAGCAGTTTTTGCATTACTTCATAAGACGGATCACCCCATATAAATGTAAATGTGCATCGGCGGGGATCGAACCCATGCACCTGCGTGTCTCCTCCAGTCGCAAGGCGCATACGAATGCACCCCAGAGCCACCGAGCTCGACTCAAATAAAATAAATATCAGTGGATGGTCTGGCTATGGCTGACCAGCGATGCACCGTGGGGCCTTCGTGACGCCTAGGCGACTGAACTGACCACTACATAGGCCCAGGGTTATGAGGAACCGAGGGAGGCCGCGTACCACTGAACGCGGTAGCGAAAACATGATCATAATAGAGTTAACTACTAAGATAGGGCATTTCGCTAGGGCCGGAATGGTCGCATTGGCCAGGGGCAGACAAACAAAACGAGCGTCGTCATTACTCTTGCATCGGTCCTACATTGCTCGGCTGTCCGATGTAGTCCTTCAAGCGTCTTTTCGGATCCCAACGAAAACATGGATATCCAATGGTCTCAAAAATGTCTGCGAGCAAATACATGATCAAAGACCGGCGCTGGTTGGCAAGCTCTTGGAGCCGATCCAACAATAGCGTCTTTTTCCACCTCCTCATGCTGAGCATGCGCCACAGCAGGCTTGAGGTAAGCTTGTCCTATTAGCGAAGAGTGTAAACTAAACAAGAATTTGTCGAAGTCCTTATTTCTGAACTTCTGCTCGACATACGCCGTACCGACGAAGCTAAAATGGTTACTTGATGCATACGAAACACCTCAATCTATAACATCTATAATCTAATAATAGTGGCTATGTCACTCGAGGAGTACCGTTCGCAAAACTGGATGGATCCTCTTAGCCTTTCTACTCAGGAGGCTACCATACGACACTCCAGTGTGTGCGTGGTAGTCGAAGTTCGCTATTGTCCGGCAGTCATGTGCCACTTATGCGTTTCTCGCATTTACGCACGCCTATTATTAGTCCAATAAGCTACCGAGTGCCGCGACCGCCACGAGCCGAGTAGATGTCGGCTGTTTACATTGGAAGTTACGTGTCGACGTGGAGGCGTCTTTGCCGCTTGCCCACGCGCCGAAGGCCGGTAGAAACGAGAACCTAGTGGCGTTACGTACTACCGTTCCAAGTGGTCGACTTATCCTGTTCTTTGTTCGTTATTTAGTTACTTTGTTCGCTGCCGCCGCTCTCCTAACAAGCAAACATGGCCCTGAAGAAAGCTATTTGCCGTCTCGTGCTTACCTACATGCTAGGCTGAACGGCCGTTTGTGCTCGGAACATTGTGCGAACGGATATCAGACGTCACAGCTGTAGGCAACGTCTTCGAGAACAAGATCGGGGTTTGCTGACGAGCTTTCATTATTAACGCAATATCGGCCAGACCAGTGAGACATTTTGAATTTAGGAGATATCGCTCATTCTCAGCTGCATATCTCATCAGATATAGCTGTGCGTCGGAGACTGCAAGATTAAATCCCAAGTGTTTGTTTCCAGCGGTCCTCACGACATTCGATTAATAGTCGTCACGCGTTTTTCCAAGCCGGGAAACGAGTGAGAATGGAGCAGCTAGCACACAATGAAGGCCTTTCGAATTACAATCTAGAATAATCTATTCGAAAACGGTCTTCAACAAAGGACTGTTTTTCTGACAGAAGCGACGAAAACACATTTGTCAAGGGATCATGGCCTTTCGTTTACAATAAAGAGAACAGTTCACAGTCAATTGGTCTAGTCGCTACTTAGCTTAAGGGCTCGACTTCGAGGTGCCGCTCTTGACAGAGTCGAGTTACGCTTCTTCGCATATTTGTTTTCAAAAAACACGTCCTATAACGTCATATGCAGGCCCGACCTTCTGAGTGTGCCTTTTCGTCATCGAAACTCGCTTATTATTTGGAGTTCCTTTCCGACGCGTCACCTGATTGGCCCCTCACTTCTTCAATTGAGGCGGGTGCGTTTCAGGCTTTGCTTATCGGAACATACGATCAGGAATTGTTCTAAGAGATAGTCGAGGCGGAGCCTATCCTGAATGAGCTCTCACTCGCCTAACCCTCTGTGGCGAGCAATTATCGAGAACGCCATCGGGGGCTAATCCGGTGAACGTGCGCCCGGGGTGAGTTGCGGCATTTGTCTCTGTAATCCAACCCTATAGATGGTAAATATGCGACCGTGTTTTTGTTTTTCATGATTTCTGGTTCATTTTCCTACATGTGGCCAAATGGCCATTTGACAGTGCCCTGTTGTGCGACGTTGAAGTGTCATATCCGACGCGGTTACGAGTCTGATGTTGACTTTTTGTGGAAAAAATTACACGCCACAGTGCAAAAAGTTGTGCTAGTTGAACTGTGGAAACTAACCGAAAGGGGAACACAAACAAACGACAACGTTGAGCGTTTAGTTTGAAGCATTAGGCACTACCCATTGAAATCCGTCCCTCTGTTGATCGAGTCACGCCGTCAGGAGCATACAAAAGAATGCAAGACGGACGGCGGGGAAAGGAAGTCATAATAACTTCAAACGCTAGTAAATGCTTGAACAGTTGGTGTTATTTTTACACTTGTGTATTTCTTGGTGCCAATTATACGAAAAATCACTTTTTCAATGATTTCAACTACCGCTAGTGCTCGAAATGAAATTAACCCAACAGCAAAAAAGGGCGGTCGAAACGCAAAGGTAACTAGTTAAAGTTAAGTATAGGTTCGTCTTCAAAAAGTGAATCCTTACTTTACTTTTGTTTTTTCAGTAAAAAAATTGCGACATGCGTGTTCAGGACCGTTTCCGTTACAACAATCGCTCCATTCCATTATCCTTTGTAAAAACATTGCTTCTTTTGGAAAGCCTGTTTAAGGCACTAGGCTGTCCAAAAAACCGGTCGATTACAGCGTTGCTTGCGCAGCTTCTTCTTTTTTATTGAGCCTTCACTGAATGCAACATCATCGACATTTCCAACATGGACATCGTCACCAACACATGGGATTTATTGGTACTCAACGACGCAGTGACGCCCCCGTATGACATTGCGGACCTTCACAGTCATGGACGAATACCAGGAGATGGCTAGCGCTGAACAAATTTCGCCTCACCCTGTTGGAGCAAAGCCCGGATTTGATCAGAGTGGCGAGGTCAGTTCGACCGGTACTGGACGGGGCGCCCTAAAACCCTTCGAGCTTCTTCGACCGAATTCGCCTTGCCGGGCTGTTGCAAACAACGCACATGTTTCGACAGTCGTTGCAGTATTTGTCAAAGGTCAAAGAGAAGAGCACACGCAGATCCCCACTCAGGCTTACAGGACAAGAACAACGGCTGCTAAGGACCGCAAGACATGCCGTCCTGCTACCGTGGGCAGCACACAATTGCCGGACTATTCTGTGTGTCGAAACATCTACAACATAATTGCTGGATCTGAAGTCAAGGTCACTCTGCCAAAAGTCATCCCCATACCAATCACTGTACCGAGACCAGCGAGGACTACAACCCGACCCTGGACGACGTCTATGGGCGAATTCACGTTCGGAGTACAATGGAGCCTTCAATTTCAGCGAATCAATGTAATGAATCCTCTGGAAGGAGAACACTTGAGGAGTTTTGTGTATGTGGTGGGGCCGCTACTGCCGGCAGGTTTCGCCATGAATGAAGTCGCATTTAGGAAGCTCACTATATAATTCATGAATAGCTTGAGTTTGTTTACAACAATGAATAGTTGATGTAAGAAAGTGTCAAGCGTGGTAAAGGGCGAAAATGTCAAGTGTTTTTTGGAATTTCTCGGAGCTTAATCCGAACGCTGGGGCGGGATGTTTCGCAAAGGGGTATTAACTCGAGACGCTTACAGATTTCTTGGAAGACGAAGACGCGGGATCGGATCTGGTAATGGTAGGCGTGACTCGGTTAAAAATGGTTGATTGCGACGGCGTAAATGTTTCAGACTCGGAACTCCGCTGGCTCGGGCTGGGAAGCTGACAGGCGAGGTGGCGGCGTCGGCATCCGCTCGGAGTGTTCTCCCGTCAAAAAAAGAATGGCAAGACGCAAGCGGTGCGTATACTTCTTAAAGGTCGAGTTTTGAGGCTACACTGTCGTCTTCTATTCTTGCCATTTCCCTATTTAAAGAGATCTCTCGACAGCTTTCTATCTCATTATTGTACAGTTCCTTGCACTGTGATACAGTGTCGGAACGTCAGTCTGCTATCAAGACCCTTCTGCGAGAAGTAGATTTATTTCATCTCTTTGAAAAGCTACGGCTACAACGCGGAGAAGGTTACTCGTCCAGCGTTCGATGATCCGGACTGATTCCGAATCCCGAGGGCTTTATCGACATCTCGCTGGCTGTCTGGTGTACTCTCTTATACTTTGGTCACTATCCGGTTGTTATTGTTGTTACGAGTGTGTGCTCCGTTAGCCATAGAAGTGACCAGCTCGACTTGGCCATATTGGTTAGACGGCAGTACAAACATGGCACGCGGCTGTTCTCGAAAAGGACGTCGTACACGGCACGAAAAAGGTTGATAGAGCTTTTGCGGTTCTTTCTCGTCAGATAAGAACGTTGCAACTCGCCTTGATGTTGAGGAGCCGACGGTACTCTGTCGATAAGTATCGTTGTCGGTAAAACCTTAAAAAAAGCTACTAGGGTCATTTTCTAAACGTATCTTATGGGTGTAAGAGAGGTAATGCCGCACGTCCGCATCACTGACACTGGAAAACTGAGTGAGTTGTAGGAAATTGCAAACGTATTAAACAATCACGTCGCACCGGCTGGTACAGGTTAGGACTCTACAGTCACTCCAGATCATTGACGAGATTCAACCGGAGCAGTTCTCAACCTGGCCGTGCCTAATTCCATTGTCCGCTTTCTCGTAAGCAGAAGTCCCTGAGGTTCTTGTGACGCTAAAGGCTGCGAAAATAAATTGGTCTTAGAGCCTGCTGGAGTTTCTAGCGCTGTAGTTGAGCGTTGCACAGCCTAGCCCGCTCGCCCTCTCCTGTGGAGAACTACTATCCGATCTCGCTTGTGGGCTGCTTATCTAGACTCCTTGAGAGTATAGTGATAGCTGGGCTAGAGGGGCATTTACTGTGTATTACCTTCTGCTTGGCTCATCAGCTCGGCTTCAGAAGGGCGCGATCTGAGCTTGCTCCTGCTCGCCTACGGCAGAAACTGTCAGCGATACTGTTGAGAGGAATTAGATGTATTTCGGTGTTTTCGGGACATGTCGGTTTCTTTCGACTCCTCAAATACAGCTTTGCGTCTGCAGAGGAGCTCGTAAGATGTAACGAGATGGCTGCGAAATGGTCCTGCTTGTACCTCTAGGGTAAAAGGCACGCTGTTATGGTCGGAGGCATTGAGTCCGAATGGCGCCAGGTTGGCGTCGGGACACCATAGGTCTCTATTCTTGGGCCACTCATAATTCTGGTGCTCATAAATTTTATGGTGCTGAAAACCACAGCTGAGGATTTCTGCAGGACGATCCAGACGGTGCAATCCTACCGTTGCGCATTTGTCCATGAATGGCTCAAGATGACATTCGAGAGGCTCTTGAAAAGGTTGAGTACCGTCAGAGAATTTGCAAGGTTCGGCTTGTAATACGAAGTCCAGTGAGACTTTGATTATTAGTGAGCCGATACTACTAAAGAGGAGTTCTCTGTTTTCCGTCCACCTCAAAACAGTGCTGAGGTTATTCTTGGTCGTTTACGGCATATCAGCGCGGTGGGTGAAGTCGGTTAAATATCTCGGCGTCAAGCTACAAGAGTGATCTCATCTTTGATGGAATAATCACCGGGGAACCCTTATGCGGCTGTTGCCGTGCAACGTCGTCTCGGAGAGGTTGAAGTTTCCGTAAGCGGCAGTCTCATACTAGCCTAGAAACTATTGGTGCCACCGCTCCTACGCTAAGGTATAGCAGTTTGGGGAGAAGTGGCTACAAGGTAATCTCTCACAAAGGAAATATTGTCCAGAATGACGCTGTTTGAGCCAATTTCAATAAATGTCAAACGGAATCTGCATCAAACCTCATGCGGCTACACAAGTTAGCTTTTTTGCCTTTACTGTATCCGCTTTACGTTACCGCTCTTGCCCTTAAAACGTCTAAAGGAACTAGTGACAATAACATTACCTTCCCATTCGTTGTGGCGCCGAAAAAAGCAGCCCACGGGCATACTGAGTTTCTTATGCTTCTTTTCGATAGAGAATCTGGTCGCCACGCTCTTTTATATCGCCTTCTGTCGGTCTGGTGCTTGCTTTCGTTCGAAGCTCGTTCGAGCTTCACTTGCTTACCCTATAGAAAACATTGTGCAGCAAAGACAAGAACGTTGTTTTACATCGGTAGTTTCCTCACTTATTTGGCGCTTGACTACTAACAGTGTATGTTGTTGTTTTTTCCATTTTGTGTATTTTATCTCAGCTCAGTGTGTACCTCTTTAATGTGTTTTAACGTTACTACAACTAGTCCCTTCCATGACTTCCAACTACGTGAGCTTAAACATTTGTAGAACTGCTACTGCGTGAAGATGACGGTCACATTAAAATGAATTTTAAATCGAATTGTATTTACAAGTGTAGACATGTAGGGGTTTGTATGCAGCCTTGTACACAATTCATCTGAAATGGTGATGGAGCTGTCTCAGGTAAGAGAGATAGTCTGCACCATTAGCTTTGCGATAACCTAGACAGTGTAATTAACACCTGCATTTGAATCAGTACCCCAACACTATATTGCCCTGCATTGTATTGCAATGGTGCCTAACACTGGCCCCGTCTTACCTATTAATCCTTCCGAAGAAACGTCCAACAAGAGAAGCCTAACAAGGGCAACCTACAGCTGCTGGCCGAGTATGAGCATAGATTACACCACACAAACCGCCACATGGTCAATCGAAAGCAGACCTGGAAAAGTTCTCTAGTAAGAATTAGGAATCCGGTAATATACTCGCTTTGACCGTCCGAGCCAGTTCCAAGTGTCCTGCAAAAGCAACCTCAACATCTCGAGTGACCCTAAGGTGCTGCAGGACCCCGTGGCCCTCATCAGTATAGTTCTGCTTAGCCTTCGAACTGGCCTACTTTTCCATCGTTTTCTATAACTAAAACCCTCGCAGCGTACGCTATACCTGCAATCTTCAAGTAGAACCCTACCGAATAAAGTCCTCCCTCCACCATTGAATGCGGCTATCTACGGTTAAGTTGGGTGGAGCTATGGAGCCTTTCCTTGGCCCATCTCGGTTCAGTATCGTACTAGATGCATCAGTTTATGAAGATATGAGTCTTAGAGATAAATCGCCCGTGCTTTCAGTGAAGTCATAGCGAAGGTGATATAAAGGTGAATACCCTTTCAGCGTGAGTGTGGAATTTTGTTTTCTGTTCAAGCTATTGTCGAAGTAAACAAAGCGCAATATGCAATCAGTGAAATTAAGAATGGTGCTCGGCGTCAGGTCACGGCAACTCCAGCTCCGCCTTTCTCGAAATTTAATCCGGCTTCGGAAGTCGTATACGAAGAATTCATCGTAAATTTCGCGGAAGCATTCCGCGATAGCATTTGCCAAGTCTATCTCACTGCATAAGAATGCAAGATATTACTGGGTTAGGGTCTACCCTCACTTAGTTGTGGATTCGAAGCGTTGTTTTACAAATGAAATTTTTATTCCAGATAAAAAAAAAAGATAAATCTGGATGTGACTCTCTGCTATTTTGTTGTCTGGCTGTTGATAAATACAGGAGTACTGCATATTCATTAGCCAATCCTGACGGTGATCCTGAAAGTGTAAACTGGTATTCTGAAGCAGCTGGAAGATCGGACAGCCGAAGGCGGCCCTGACCAGGACAAAAACTCACCCTCAATTAATTCTACCTGCGCAACTTATCGACCCTCCTATTTGCGCCGTGAGGCGCAAGGATTTCTTCCCGGCAGGTCTGCCAGCCCGTCACTTTTATTCAGCATACGCGCGTATGTCTCGAAGGCCCAGGCCTAATCCTCATAATCACACTCTTTAAGCCCTCCCGCACCCGCCCGAGCTGAACAACGACGGTTGCCCCGGGGGCCACCTTGGGTTTGTCAAACACGCCCTGGGCGCCTTTACCGGCCGTGGGCGTTGGAGAACGATTTTCGGAAGGCAAATGAATGGAAAGGCGTGTATTTGGTCTTTACTCAACGTGCTTTGTACCACCGAGCTTTGCAGTTAGTGTGTTTGGGGAACCTGGCCAAGTAGACTCCTTGCCTTTACTGCTTGTAAAGATGGACAGATACGCAAAAATAAGCAAAACCTTAAACTTCTTATCTAATTTTTCATCACGCATTTAGTGCCCATTCTACATATTATGGCTGAACTGGTATAACTCTTTCGAGTTTTTCGACAACTCGAGAAGATTTTCAACGTACTTTCAATCGCACGTTAGCCCGGCGTCATGCCATTATAGCACAATTCTGAGTTTCTACAGCTGTGACTATTTGTTATCCTAATACTCGGATTTAGCTACAGAGGCAAGCAGAAATCAACATGATTGGAGTCTTCATAATTTGATTGTCATTGTATGCCGATTCAGTCGACAGCTACAGCTACTTATCAACTTCCTGAATCCAGGGCAAGGATAGAGCGCCTGCTCAGATTCCTATGGTTGGTAGGTCGTTGTCAAGTGGATAGCTTATCCGAATAGAGCTAGCGGAAATTGTAGTGATATGGGACGAAGTCCGAGGGACCTAAATAGGCAACAGCAAACACAAAATCGAAAAAGGATTTGCTCACGCCTGTGACCATCTGGACTATCTGGACAACCGAAGTGGCGGCTGTGTGCATGTAGACGACCACATCATGCTCACTAGCATAACTTCCATTTTTCTTCGATAGAAAATATACTGTTCAGTCTTTCTATGTAAGGCTATTCTATGTATACTAAGTTTTGCAGTTTCTAATTTCTCCCATGGTTCAGAGCTAATCTTGCTCGGAATAAATCGGGTGACCCATTTTTTGTTGACCGAGGAGATCCTTACAGGACTCTAATGGCCGACTGTCTAATTCTTCGAAACGGGCCGTTATACGAATTGCAAACGTGATTTTGAATGCAAACTGCCAAATAATCAACGCGCGCTTAGGACGCACGTCGAATTCGATGCAGAAACTCGCTTCGTAGCATCGTCATGACTAATCCGTACCCACTCTGGCTTGTGCCGCGCGTCGGGTGGACCATCGATGGTTGTTGTTAATCGTAGTCTACCCCGGCGAAAATTTTCTCCAATTTTTCGGCCTGTTCCAATATTAAGATAATCCAGCACTATCCTTACCGTCCATTTGAAAAAAACCGACGCTTCGATTTTCAACCATCGGGCTACAGAGGACTGCCAAACGAATTATCAATTCCGCCGTCGGCGATTCTGTTCCGCCATTTTCCGTCGTTTTTTTGTCTCGCTTTTCCGACACATGCCCGACACGACGGAGCCTTCAGTTGTTCAAAGAAGTTTTGGACGGGACGCGTCGTCGTGACCGTTGATTATCGCTGTGTTTATGGCCGGTCTGGCTCTGTTTCCAGAGGACCCACCGCCCCGTGGTGTACGCAAGGTTTCCTGTCCCAGAGGGGGCTTTCTCGGCTCTCCGATCCTTCTTACTGGATGGCTGGCGTCGAGGCGAAGGAATTCATCATTAGGAAATTGGTCCTATGGGAGCCTGTGATTGGGCTCGGTAATGATCCCCGGCTTCGTCGTGAGAGCCGACCGGTAGAGACAGGAGTAAGTTCGTATTCGCGTGTGCACATACGAGCAGATGCCCATAGTATCGTTGGTGGCAAACGAGCGGTGCTTATCTAGAAGGGCAGACGACACTCAGTACGACTTTGGAAAAATGAAGTAGAAGACGTACGATGTTACGAGGTGCTCCCGGTGTATGTTCTGAGGTGCAGGGCTATTAGTTATAGAAAACGACATTGGACCATTGATTCGTCTTTCGGCTGTCGCATTGTTCGAAGGTGCGCAGGAGACAAACACGTCTCGGAGCAGTGCTCATGAGCAGTTTCGAAAAGCCTTGACATGTTGGACATAATACGAGTCGTATTCCCCGTAGAACTTCGCTAAATAACCAATGTTGTTAAAACCAATATTTCAAAAAAAAAACGTTAGAAGCGCTTAGGACTGTACATCATTGATCTCTGCTTGTAGATGGTTACTGATTTATGCTTGTAGTTAATAACTAATACCTTATAATGCCGCGGACTTTTGTAAATTATGTACGTCCAGTCTGCCTCCTTGTACAATAACGCTCTCAAACGTTCTGTCATTAAATTGTGGGTTTGCTCTGTTTTGCTCCTGTTTGTAGTTCTTTGATTCTGCTGTGCTGTCATAATTAAAACTGTATGTTTCGACAATGGCTTCGTATAAATGGCGTACTTATACAAGTGTTGCGCTTTGTCTATATGTATATATAGGTATATATATAATATTGCCTAATTGAAATCTCCTATCGCATCATTTTGTGTTCCCGCCGAAGGTGAAACACACGTCATGAGTGATTGATACGTGCGTGGCAATGGGCATCTATCTGAGTCTACGTGCCTATTGAACGCCATCTTTTCTGAGGAAAGCCCCGCTCGATAAGTTCAGCCTGACACAAATTTAAAAGTGCCCTGCCTTCCGCCAAAGAGGCTTCTTGATGCTGTTGGCCCCTGTCAGGTCTCGCCTTAATACGGCAGAGTAGGGTTATAATAATCCTAACATTGATCCAGAACAGCGGGCCAAGGGAAATGTAGGCTGAGGAACGTGACATGCCCAAATCAGACACCGATATCAAGGGATATAGCATCGGGCTCTTAGGTTTTTCTCAAGAATCCCTACAAATTCAATTAGTAACGGGCGAGTTCCGTGACTCGTACGTGCAGGTCAGAAGATCGATATGAGGACTTCAACATAAATCGCCTCAATGCAAGACAGCCAAAGCTTTCGCGTTCGCGCGCTGGCTGTCCGAACCGATTAGGCAAGGCTTGATTAAACAGGGTTAATATCGTATATTTATATACACACACCACTACGTGTGCGCACATATAACTACACAAGGTGCATAAAAATGTAGCAAAAAGCCTACTTACCATTGGCGCTCTGTTGACCGAGGCCTGTGACACCAACCGACGTGGGACGGGATATCAGAGCAGCTTCTTGCGAAAAGGCCTTTATTCTTAGGTGACAACTTTATTGTTCCGTAGGGAAGTCGTCATTGATCGTACATCGTAACAGCGATTCACAAGGGTAACTACGGCACTATAAATGAAACCCGTTGCACTCGAAGAGGTGCTTCAATCTCGCTATCGTCTAGCATGTGTTCGCCATAACATTGTTCCCGATGGGAAACGTGGAAGTTAGCTTAGACGATATAGCAGGAATTACGGATCAATACCGCTGTTCGATGTCTGATAACTTCCTGTTCCGATATCTGCCCTCAGGGGGCAGATATCTGTAAGGCCTTTGTAAAAATTTACGGAAGTTAAGGATAGCTCTCAAACGTTTTAATTTTTTATCGCGATGGCAATTGCTCACGCTGCCATAAAGGCATGGCCACTTTAGGATAATGCGGTAGCGGTGTTGGCTGTTGGGTGACCGATTGTTATGCTGACGTCTGCCAGTTCGAATCTCTGGGGGTACATATTCTTTATATGCTCTATCAACTTAGTGTGCTCGTAATAGTATGGAAGCGGTTGCTGGACAACAGCAGGAAGCGGAGGGTCCCAGAGAGGTGTCCACCATATTTAATGCAACATTACGTTACACGATATGATCGGTATAATTCAAGTAACTACTGCGTAGTTGCAATAATTTAAGGTAGCACTATGACGATCTATCTACCCGTCCGTTAATAAACTAGGCCTTAAAAAGTCTACTTAGGTTTCAGATAAGTGGGGCATCGTGCCTTGGAGCTTGTGTATAGCGTGCATTCAGCCGCTCACATATTCGTGGAGATACAACTGCGACGAAGCCCGCCTACTCTGCGAAGTGCTGCGCTGCGCTCCTCAAAACTATCTCCAACAAAAATTTAGGCCAATGGGTGAAGGATTAGTGTTGCGCCCGTTTTAGTTGCGGGCGTGAGTCCCACACCGCTCAAGGCAAATACCCGGCCATGAAGCTGGGATGTACCTGAGCGGTTATCCGTCGCAATACAAAGACATGGGAGCACCCTGACACCGTATCCGACCACTGGAAATCCTAGGGTGAATTCAGCAAAGCCCTGCTAGCGTGAGTCGCTGGCAAGAAGATCGCCCATGCCGAAGCATTAGGACGGTTACATGCCGCGTAACGAGCATACTTACTATGTAATACACCCATGGACTTTCATATTGTTTAGACCAACCGACTAGCATAGGCATAATTTAATCATTCACCCGAGTAGACTTAATGAGCACCATTTCGATGCTTCGACTACCCTCTCCGATATCGCTACGGTGTCGACGGACGAAGAATTGCCCAAGCATCCGCCCTCGAAAAGTGCCTCTCGTAAGTCTCGTTCATTGTATTGACTGCCTCATTAGGAAGCTGAACTCTACTTCAGGCAATTCAAACCTCAGTTGGGCGAGCGCATTGTCCACGCAATCTCCCTCAGTCCATTTGCCGATAGGCTGACCCGGTCGTCTTCTGCTGCCTGTCACGCCCAGCGCGTTTAGCTTTCCCGTGATGGGGAACTCCGCGAGGGGTATCGGAGATGAGCGTTAATATGGTAATGTCATTTGGTAAATAGCTAGAGAACGCGACCTCTCGATGGGCCCCGATGCTCTGCAGCCGCAGCGTCCGACCGCATGGGTGGCGTAACCGCTGGAAGACGCCGAGTTCAGCATACAGTGAGAAACAAAATCGCCATCTATGGCAATTTCGTCGCCCAGCCACAATTTTCACTCACGAGCCGAACCGCTCGTGGACGATCCACGTTGATGCGGATAGGAGGGCGAAGCGCTACTAAGCCATGACGGCCGCGGTCAACCGGGGGCCATCTTCGCGATTGCTGGTTATGGCTGACGCTCGCAACGGCTGTATTTGCGGCGGCAAAGGTGACTTCGCAGTTGAACCAGATGGATGACAGGGCACATGCATCACACTCATAACGCTGCATGCCTAATGTGGCCATTCGACAATGAACGACCGTCGCGGCCGTACTCTGCCAGACTCTGTGACAGTACAAAGGGCTTGTAGTCGTTCGTATGGTGACTTTATGTCTGTATAAGTGTTTGGAGATGGCCCCTGCTACGATGAGTATTGCAATAACAGCAAGACATCCAATCGAAGACGCTCAGGGAAGCCAAGCCATCAATGCAAAACCGTCGTTGTTGTGGCGTTTATTGAACCTTTACACTACCACGAAGATTGTAGCGGGCAGGAACAGATCCCAAGGGTAAGCGTTTTTTTTTAGGCGTTTAGGTAAACGCTCGATGTTCATTCGCCATTGCAACGGGAAAGTGGCCAGTGCGAGGACTTACAAACTGGCTAAGTCTTGGATTCCTTCCCACCTTCTCACGGTTCGCAATGTCAGTGACACTGGTTTCAGACCATGGGAGGAGGCAACTACTAAACGTTCTTTAGCCGCCGACTGCGAGTGCCATACTTCAGTCTATGGAGCAGCATACGGCCACTCGCCTTGAAGATGACGTGAGAGTTCATCATCGCTTGGTGAAGCACCGCTTGCCCGTGCCCTGACGTCCCTTCCTCGGGAATTCTTCGGACCCCCTCCCTCAGTAGCTCTCACTCGACAACTCTAATCCGTCTAGTCTCTTCTAGTGTAGCCCTACTTTTCGAAATAACGTTGAGCCGTCATGTTCCGTCTTGCTAGGCCCACAGCAGGGTCATAATGTGCTCTAGCACCTCTTTCACCACCACTGGCCGCAGCAACTTCTCCATGCCAGTCTTCGAAGGCCAACGTGTTTTCAATGTCGTCTGTCTTTCCAGTCCCGCACAAGACACGCCTATCGGTGTCGGATTTCCCAGTCTTTACCATGTAGGTTTAGAATGTCCGCGACCCGTTAGAACCTGGATTATCTCATCGGTCAGCTTGCCACTGTCGTCCAACTACCGCCGAAGGTTCGGGATTAAGAACTTAGTTCAGGCGCCCTAATGTTCTCCATAGTTTCTTACACGACCATTCACTCAATGATGGTAGCGCTTCTTGTCGCTGTTGGATTCGGCTGATCTTCGAGGAAGCATGAGTTCCGCTCTCATGAGTCGGGACAGCCGTGAAAGGACGAAAGAAGTTCGTCGCTTAGACAAAGCAGATCGTTTCGCGCCAGCCAGCCCAACAGTGTCCACCCCCGGTAGCGTGCGCGACAATTGCCCCAAGCTTCTCCGGCAGCACTGAAGTCATCCCCTTGCTCTGGTGTGGCGCGATGCTACTCGCGACTACTTCCAAGAGCCTCTTGAAATGGGGTAGCAGGAGTAGAAGACCCCCCACTGTTTCCACTTCTATCCAAACAAAATCTTCTCCAATGCCTGCCCGGTCCTTCATCCAGCCACGTTCGCCGCCGGATCCGCGTGCGTCGCGGTGTCGTGCATACCTGACATACGACTCAGAGAAGAGGCAGAGCCCGATGGACTCCTCCTGCACTCTCTGCGACACGAGTAAGGTTGAGGTTCGTCTGTAGAGCTTTAAGCTTTGTCGGCTGCGTGGGTGCTTTGTGCGACGAGCGTTCTCTCCTCGAGAGCTTTTTCTCCTCCTCTTCCGTCCGCAGGCTAATTTCTCACACGTGACGCATTTAGCCTCGCTCATCTCGCACGTTGCCGCTTTGTGGTCTTCCTCGCTACAGTTGGAATATGCTTTTTCCAGTGACTTCTCAGCTACACAGTTTCGGACGCCTAAAGCCGTCACTGCAGTCCGAATGTTTATACCGCACCGCGATTTTAGCTGAAATTTTTAGCTACTCTTAGCTGAATTACAGGGTGATGGGTAGCTCACTGTGGGACATGTCCCCGAAGGAACTGGATCTAAATAAACCCCGCGTCCATTGCCCAGCAACCGCCACGAGAAAGTATCCAGCCTAATTTTGCTAAAAATCCCAAGACCTAGTAGATTTTGAGGTAGAACTGCTTCCGTTTAAATATTAACAAACCGTTTATCAAATTCCTGTTAACGATAATTCTGATCGATTTCTCCAACCCGTAGATACCTTTTGTTAATGTGCTAACTAATACTCAACAGGTAGGTCAGAAGAATAGCTGTGTACAATCTAAATATCGTCAGTTCGTTGATTTGTCATATTCGCCGCCAGTGGCCGTTAATTAGTTATTCGTCTATGTGGCCACCGTTAAAGGTAGTACACGACATTTGGGGATCAGCAGACTTAGGCTTTCATAGACCTTTCATGGGACCGAAGCTAGGTACTCGATTGTGCGTAATTTCTACCCTTATTACCTTAATCTGATAAGGTTCCAGTCGAAGTTTGCTCTAATAACGGCGAGATGCACCCAATACGACATGACAATATAATAATCTCCTGTTACAACGCCTAATTTAATAATTAATTATAGGTCATTTTTGCTTACATCCGCCATCTGGTATTCCGCCCCATGGCAATCGGGGCACCGCATGGCTTATGCCCTTGCATAGCGCCCCCAGCATATATATATATATATATATGACCAGCACCCGTCCCTCGTTAACAAATTAATCAAATTCTATCACAAACGGCCATGCTCTTAATATCCCGATGGCCGCTCGAGGATCGTGCCTCAAACTTATGCAGAAAAAATAGATGCTTTCGTTGGGGCCGAAGTTGACCCTGGTGGTTGTCGTCGTATTCCTTAGCATTATTCTTGGATTAGGTACAGATAAATGGTGATATCACTCTGCAGGCGTCAGAGAACTTCGTTCGTCAGGGAGGTGGCGTGCCGAACTGGATGACTCGGACGCTCGCAGTTGAACAAATTCTCGCCTATTTTAAGGTGGACCGATGTGGAGACGACAAAATTTAAAGCACATACACGCATTCTTTGTCAGGGTGCGCCACGTGCTTTGCCGTTCGCAGAAACCGTAATACCACTTTTTGGGCGTTGGTTCAGCAGAAAAGTCTGTTCTGATTTAGCATCTTCAATCCTGATAAAATTCCACGGGAAAGTCTAATGCGTAAAAAGCTTGCCTTTGGATCGTTGGTCATGCGTTTCCGTCGAGTTGGGGCGCCTAAATTTTTACGCAAAATACTTGTACAATAGTACGCTGACTGTAGGTAGCGAAAATGATGACGGTAACGCAAACGTTTATGAATCAGAGTACGCATGCAACGTACGCGATATCGGGTGAAATACTTTGGCAAAACGAGGACGAAGCGTACTATTTACTACATGTCGAGACTGCGTGTGTCTCTGTGTCAGAGAAAACCTGCTTTGTGCTTCATTACTAGTTCGTTTCAAAAAGCATGTATATATATATATATATATATATATATATATATATAT
>MNPL01020396.1:26833-52329 GCA_002081605.1 Tropilaelaps mercedesae
ATAAATATATGTAAATAAATGTAAATATATACTCGTTCTATAATACTTCCGTATTCGTTGTCCTTAGGTAACAAGGTTTTTCAAAATGACTCTTGCCATACATTACATTCATGGTCACTGTTGCTTAGCGCAAGTGCTATGGCTATGTGGGCGGTATAGAAAGACCGTAAAAAACAACGCCGTTCGTTTGTCAACGCAGGGGCAGGCCTAAAAGAAGGGCTAAGAATGATGGTCGTTCTGTCAACGCATAGTTTCCCGAATCCCATCCCGTGCTAAACGTGTTTACAGTAAAACCTGAAGCTTTCTTAATTACGCGGTCAATGGCACGGAATATAGGATAGAGATGAGTAAGACAGGAGCTTGTGTTGCCCAGCGCAGCATCGCCTTTTCGTTGAAGGGGAAAACTGAAATGCCTGTTTCCGCCGGAAAAGTTGGACACCGAAGGGTAAGCCTAAATCTCCAATTGTAGATCCTTGCACACGCGTAAGCTGTGTAAAATTCTATTGGGCTAATGCTAGCTATTACCTATGGCTTGCAGCGGCATATGCGTGGGCTAAACCATTACACATGATGGACATCATAATGTACGGTTGACCAAAGTGAATCTGACGATGTAGACCTCCAAGCCTTTCCCAGTTCCACCACGTACAATGACTCTTCTTTTATATGAGGCTCATTTTAGCTCCCTCTGGCGTCCAGGTGAATTACACCGTGACAATAGACATCTCGCACGTATATGGGTACTTCGTTCCTCACACCTCGTCCTACGCGTATACCCACCTGTGCGCTCCAGTTCCGTAAAAGCACGCAGCAAGAGATCCGACGAGTGCACTTAGAACGCTACAGATCAACGTCGGTGACGGTGACGAATGCCCACCCTTTCCATTGATAAGTCAAGTAATACACTCCCCTATTAAGGGAAAAGTCTGCGGTTGTGGGGTGTATGACAAAGTGTATGAAAAGGTTGAAGATACAAAGTCTGCACACAGAGGGAGAGAGAGCATGCAGGGATAGGGCGCGGTTGCACGATAAACCTCACTCTGACAAAGGAACTACCTGAGCAGAAACCTGACTCGTCATACGATCGCACACCCCCGTAAGTCGATGGCGACATCACTGCCACAGGAAACTCCGTCCATCTTTCAGCGGAACCACAACTTCGCTACATTCTTCGTTGCTCTCTGTGACATTCGTACGTCTCCGTTCTCGCAAAGCCGCGCGTGAGGTCCCATGTCCAGCTACAGTGGCAAGGCAGAAGATGCGCTAATTGGACATTTCGTTACTGGTGATGACAAAGAGTACACGAAATGAAATCACAATATCTAGACGCCGAACGTAAAGTTGACGGGAGACACATTCGTGTGTCGGAAGCGCCAGACCCATCTGGGTCCGTCGCAGAACAACGGTCACGGTAAAAACCTGCTTTCCTAGCAAGTTAAAACGGTTAGGTTTAACAATCTGACGGAGCCAACTTCTGGTGACACAATAGTCATCAGATTCGCCTTGATGGCTATTGTGTCGTGCACACGAGAAATTGTTTGGCATAATGATTGCGAGCGGTTTTTCCGCGAGAACAAATGGTCGCTGAACGTTAGGCAAATAACCATATACACCTAATGGGGAGACGGTCAAACACGTTGGTTTACGTCGAGACAAGCGCCACTGTACGGGGCCGTACCATAAAATGCCACTCCTTTTAATTAATTCAGGTTACCAACAACTCATTCGAGCTGCTTGCGATCAGTTTGCTGTGACGTATCATAAACTTTCTGTCGCACAGCAGACATCTGACTGCATCTCTGCTCGTACAGAAGTATCTTCTTCGTTTCGTCGTGATTGGCCATGATTGCCAAATCACGACGGAACTTAAAGTGGCGCCGATGAACTGCTTACCCGCACCAAATGTTTGAGCACGGCCCAGATCTAATTAAGATGGCTGGCTGAATCTTTTGATGATACGCTACGGTAACGTGGGGGGGTCAGGAGCGAGAACTAGAAATCGAAGAGATCAAAGATGGGAAAATTCCGGAGAGATTCCGCGGTACCAACTCACTCTGCCGCTGCCCACTCGGCAGAAGAGCATTGAAAGGCCTTAAAGGCGAGATTTTTCAAAGCTGGCCCTCGAAGTCGTAACTGAGGGGAAGAATTACGAAAAAAAATTGGTTAGTTGCTTTTTCGTAACGAGCTAGTACAAAGAGCTGTCGCGCGACTGAATTGGACAATTCAGACCGATTTCACAAAGCCAGTTCTTTTCAGAAGTCTGAATAAAAACGGTGACGTGTCACTCTTAATTAACGATCATTTAGAGATAAAGTGGGTTTCCACCTATGGAAAAATACATTATACATTGTCAATATCTTTTTGTGTCCCGGCTCCGAGGAAGAACGTTTTTTAGTTGAAGTATTGGCAAAATAGCGTCGTCCAGAGGATGAGGCCGAAGGTTAACTCCGTTACAGTGCCTGCGTGCTTAGTCCTTTTAGTTACGTCAAATTAGCCCCTGACGCTTGCGCCCCCAGCGGCGTCAGTGTGTGTAGCCTAGAGGCAACTTCAGAGAACACTCGACGCTTGTTCATGGGGGTAACAAATATCATCGAAGTATCAAGGCAATAAATACCTCGCTCAGATCGCTGGCCAAACGCAGGAAATTCAAGGCTACTATTCGCGATATAATTTAATTACACACAAGCCAACGAAGGCCAGATCTAACTAACAAATACGTGTGTCGGTTAAGCGGCGGCCGGATCAAATGGGTCCATCAAGGCGGTGTATAAACATTGAGGCATTAGCACCCCTACGCGACACCGTCAGGTCTCATGGCGCAACAGGAAACCCACGCAGTTAAAACTGCTAGGTCCATTCTGGCTGGACGGAGATACTGCATGGCAGGCCTGCATATTATCTTACCATTTCGTCCACGCATAGAGTGAGACCGCTGATGGGAAAGCGCCCAGTTTCGCAGGGTAGCGCCACACGTTTGCGATCCACCGACATCAACCCACCCTTGTTTGCGGGAGACGAGATGGTATTTCTGGCAGGCTGAGCCTAGACGCATCTAAATAGATATCGCTGCATAGCGAGATGGGCTATTAATTCGAATAGACGCATTGGCATCATTAGCACCGACAGATCTCAGGAAAATGGTTAGATGAACGCGACGGACTGCGACGTCGTGTGAAATTGGCTATAGCGACATTCTGGATGTGTCCTATAGGCTGAGGTTGTGTTGCTGCACTAGCGGGATTTTAGAATGTTCTTCCACGGCCTAGTTGGTCGATTTATTGCGCCATACAAAAGCACCGTCTTCGAATCAAAAAGGAGAGCGAGGGAAAAAGGACATGCCCTCCTAGCCAGGCCTTCTTGCCCGGCCTGTCGTTATTTTCTAATGAGGATAATACCCTTAGTCGGCCGTATCCGTCCATGATAGGTTATTGCGTTGGAATACGCGTACGACTTTGCTGCTTCGCTTGTGCAGCTGCTCCACGCTCGATGGCTTTGCTGAGCCGCACTTAGGGAATAGTCCTCGGTGGATGATTGTCGGTAGCGCCTCCCATACATGGCCATGGCCGTATGCAAACGTCGGCCGGGCCTTACCTAAGTTCGCAGGCTCTGAGGTTGCTCGAAAGAATGCGAAAATGGCCCCCCAAGCTTGATACGTCGGAACGCCACAAATGCTTGACTCAGGCGTTTTGTGGGAAATTGTGAATGCTGGCATTTTTTCAGGGGATGGGCTATTGATAATATGAACGGGGTCTCTGAGAGTATGCCATTGTGTCGCACATACATTTTTAGGAAATAAATGGACGATATGTGCAACTTTATTAGTTCTTTCTGGGTTACGAGGAACTATTTCCCTCGTTACCGTTATGGGATAATAATGGAATTGACATAAGTGAATTCCAACCACAGCTGACTCAACCTTCCGCTTAAATAACTTGATTAGAAATCTATCCCGGCCCAAAAAGACGCATAGACACGCGGCAGAAGTTTGTGCTGCATTAACTTAGTTCTCTATAATAAGGTTTTCCTTCTGGCGAAAGGAGGGGCCGCAACAATGGCTTCTGCTTAGCGGGCAGGGCTTGTCGTGTGTCAGAACTTCGGCCCTGTACCCCGCCCACGTGAACACAATCGACCAGCTTCGCTGACGTGTTTCGAGTGACGTCTAACTTCAATACGCGCACCCTCGACGAAACGCTTTGTTGCGTCACGCCGTCCGCTGGCAGAGAGACTGCGCTAAAACCGTCAGCAAGGCTGGTTGAGACGGACTGTTCTATTCTGTGGAAATCATCTACCACTAATTAGTGCGAGTCATTCGGCTCATATTCTCCAGTCTTCTATTGCCCATATTGAAGGAGATACGCTTCGCCTCGACGAGACGAACAGGGTTTGTTAACGGTTGTGGCGGATGTATATTGGCAGGTTCGATGGAGGTCCTCGTTTTCTGCTGCGTATAATTACCGAAAATGGCAGCCAGTAGAAGATACTAAGGAAACGTCGATGAAATGTATCTTGCGTGTCATCGTTCGATGTCAATGATTTGTCAGCATCAAGAGTCGTACAAGGTACCTCTCGATGCAGCTTTGAGGTTTTTAGCACGTTAGAAATGTTCGACCAGCTAAAGCGAGATAGAACGCCTCTGTTCAAATGCGTCGTGTACTTCTGCCGTATTCACAGCCCTCAATCGTATACCATTTGTAAGCGCTGAGCTTACATCGAAGCTCGGCCAAGAAAGAGCCGTATAATATACTCGCCACCTGAAAATTGCCAGCGTTGACAATCTCCTTTCGGGAATTCGTTCTTAAGCCGACAAGGACAACGACGCACTGACGAGTGCTTTTACGGCCGTCTGTCTCGGTTGACCTTTCCGTTGTTCATTCCAGGTGTGTTTTCTTATGGGTCACGTCGCTCTAGAGCGTTGTACGCGCAATCTAATTAGCAAACGTTGAAACTCCATGAAGCACCTGGACCTCACGTTGTTTTCCTTAGATACTAGATGAAGCACCAATGAAGTGCAGACGGCTAGTATTTACTACTCAGTTCTAGTGAATACTAGCCGACCTCTTCGCCGTCCGCGGACAATGGCGTCTCGCACGAACACAAAAATGCTCTGATCGAGTGGGGCACAGCTGCCAGAAGGATGATGCAGAGGACGGCAGGCAGGTTCTACAAGCCAGAAACTGGTTGACGAAGCTGAGCTGAAATTCACCCCCACCTGCAATGGGGCGACTCGGTCATGCAACTTGCATAAGCCGTGCGTCTGTCGAACATACAATCGGTAGAAGCGGTCATTGCGTTCGTCGTTTAGGCTCCATGATGGACTAGCCGATTCGTCTTGAACCGAGCGGAAGGGACAAAGAAACATTGAAAGTTCCTTTGCGTTCCTAGGAGAAAGGGTCTGTATTGTTGACTGTACATTAGATAGATAATGATTCGATAACAGCCCGTTGCGTATCCGACAGTTGAGCAAGAGTCGAAGAAAGATGGATCTACTTTGGGGATTGATCACGACTGAGGGTGGTAGTTGTGTGCGGCTAACTTGATTAGAGCGGATCAGGGAAAATTCGCCGTCGAAGTACAATAAATCTGCTTTCATTTTAAACCAATGTCCAACTTGTGAGAGCTTGTTAGAGGGTACGCCCTGTCAATCTAGACTTCCGGCCGAACGATGCTAGGCGGCCTAAAACTGGGTCAATTACCGATCCACAGGGCTAGGACATCTGAACAATGTTGGTGTTTGTATCCAGACCACGCCACAGGAGTATACTTAAGCCAAGATTCGACCGATTACTATAAGATGTCCCTACATCGAGCCTGATAGGATGGTACAGCCACGACACCACAACAGCGGGACCAGCCGACTGCAGGCGCAGTCACCCAGAAGCGTTCCAACTCGACCAAGTGCTATGTCTATGGCCAGCAGTGGCAAGATTACTAAAAAAAACGTTCGCTCACAGTATGTCCGATTGTGCTTGACAACGCGTCCAATACAAACAAGTTATCGACATGGTAAACGCCGCTCCACGAATTGCTCTAAGTTGATCTCAGTTCTCTTACGAGACGCTTATCCCTTGAGCATCGGATGTTTGAATTGCGTTTCCACAAGGCGTTAGCCTATCTGTCCGATGGAAATTTATTTCATTCAAGCGACGTTTGCGCTGTATTGTTTTGCAATCATGTGAGGGTGTGTTGTGTAATATCGATTTTAACATTGACGTCCGCCTTTATATTAGGTTCCATAGGTGCATGTGTCCGCCTTTTTCACACTCGTAAACTGTTCTTAGTTTTACGTTGGTTTAGCTGTTGCCATTTTATTATTGGCAGACGAACGTCGACGCCGTTTGCATTGCGTTATGCCGGTGATCCACGATGATGTGTTCTCTCCTTTAACGAACCTCCGCCTCTGGGCGAATTGTTTGCCGCACTATCGCCCGCCGTAGGAGCTTTGCCTTCAGATGAGCAACACGTGAAGTGCACGCCGCCCACGGGCAGATCAGACGCCCCCCTCGCCCAGAACATTCAGCGCACTCCTTTTTATACCGTATTTACTTTGTAGAACTACGACACGGATGGAGGCAGTCGATTTTCCGTCGCCTCGCCGCTCCGAAGCTTTGGCCGACCCCTAGCGAAATGGGTGCATTTGCCACCCCTTCCGTAGTTTTCCAAGAGCGAGCATCTCTTAGTTCTTTGCGTCGATAAAACGGCCTGGCCTGGCTAAGCTGGTCTTAGTCCAACTGAGAAGACCCAAAATGGCCGCGCGGATGTGCTGCAAGTGCAGCGACTCTAAGCACCGGGATCTGTCCTGAGTGCCAGGCGAACAACTGTCG
Source organism: Tropilaelaps mercedesae (assembly GCA_002081605.1). Lineage (NCBI taxonomy): Eukaryota > Metazoa > Arthropoda > Arachnida > Mesostigmata > Laelapidae > Tropilaelaps > Tropilaelaps mercedesae. The sequence goes on from MNPL01020396.1 coordinate 33,655, forward strand.
TGCGTTCTACCCTAGCGGGATTTCACCTTCGAGCAGAACAACATAAGCCTGGTTACACAATATGGTGGACGTGGATGATCCATCGTCCCTCGTTTCTAGACTGCCGGTGAACCTTCGGTTGCTGGGGGCACGTCATTGGAGCTTAGGGGCAGCCTCATGTGATCGTGTTGTTGTTGAGGGATGAGTTACCGCACGGAAGAGCATTGTTTGTCCGGCAAGGACGTACGCAATGAAAAGACGGCCTCAGCCAATTTAGATCGCTAATTTGGAACGAATCGCCTTTTCAGAACATGCGGTCGGAAGGAAATAACCGTAGCCGCTGCTCACCTGCAGTGACACTGAAGCAGAGATGAAGGCCTCGAGCCATTCCACGATAACAAACTTTTTCTATGGAAGCCAGTCTTACTGCGTTCGATTTTCTGTTGATTTCGCCTAGAGAGTCCTAGCGTTTATGGCCCTCTGATGATTTCGGAAATCAGTGGCGCGATGGTTTGAACGTATTACGGTTAGATAGAGCTCGCGGATGTCAGACGATCTTTATTCAAACGACTCTGTCTTAATTTACGTCACAACATGGTCGAACAGTAGTCCGTGCCACTCAGATACCTATGATTTGGATTATGTTTTTGAGACGATGCTTTGGACAAAAAATTGATACGCTAAAATGCGACACCACATAATAATAATTAATACTTATACGTTTTTCAACATAACTACTTTCGTGAAACAGCTGTTCCCTAACGGCTGTGACGTTTCTACGAAGAAACAATGTTCAATTTAACATAACTTGACCTACAGACACCGGTCCGTATGTCTGCTAGACTGTCATAAAACGTCATTAGTTTCGTTTGTTTTAGAGCAAAAGTTAAAAGCTTGACCACTTTACCTGTCATTGGCGTCAATTCTGGATTGACAGCACCGACTCGACAGGCGTCTCGTCCCACAGGACCAATTAATAATCGCGATAATAGACATTCACTTAAACAACAAGAGAACTACTACACGGCCATTAAAGGCAAGTTCGAACTGTCGACCTAACCTCTGCCACTGATCCAGCAGCGGCCACTATCCGCCGCAATGAATTTGAGTTGGCGCCCTAACCCTATCCCTATTATCATGTGAGCCTGGTGGATTTAGCCGAGTGCAGTAGGCCCGAAGGCCTTTCCGGTTCTAGCCGCCCCACGGAGCGCCGAGTGCGTCGCGTACACGGCAGCGGCACGGTAGATCAGGTTTCCCGCCGCGACCCGCGTCAGAGTTGGTTAGCTATTCTGGGAGCGGGTTCTGCGACGGTGGGGCCTGTACACGTTTGTTGGAGTTGCCCCTGGCGGGGCATTAGCATACCCGGACGACGCCTTCACCGGAATGCCCCGACAAGGCGGGAACTGGGCTGGCGGTCTTCGTTGGCGTTTTCTGCGAGGCCCTGACTGAGTCAATCGGGCCTGCCAAGAATATCGTTCGTTTACCTCTCGTCGTTGTAGACGCACAACGTCGCTTAATGTAAGTAAACATTATACGCTAGCCTCGGCCTTCGTCTCGACCCCACGGGCAACGTTGCTGTTACGCGCAGTAATAATGTCGTTGTCTATTGCAGGAGCGGCTTGCACGTAAAAAGCTTTTTTCCTCTTCCTCACTAGCATCTCTTCCACAATCTGACAGTATCAGCCGGCGGTACCAAGGCCATACGACCTCATTAGCGTGGAAACGTATTAGGCAAGAAAACGAACTTGGAGTGGTATAAATTCCGTAATAGGGTAGCGTGTTCGCGCATACAACCGAGTACGCCCTCCCAAGTTTTTCACGCCGAAATGGACAACGCCTTGTTTCGGGCATTTATGGCGCATGCAATGCGGTGGCATGCGCATTTTACTTTCCGAAGAGATAACTTTAATGGTGGATGCAAACAGGATAACTTTATTGCGACATAGTTTCCGCACCCAATGATAATAAGGTACTTGTATGTCTAGGAGCGCCCCTGGCTGTCATGGGTGTAGTGTTGCGCTCGAGACAAAGAACGAATTCAAATATAAATCTAACAATCTAATAGATTAGGCCGCTGCAAAAATGTCATCCTCACGAAACGGTGTGAAGGTCATCTACAACATAAACTATGAGTAGAATACTTCTTTGCCGCTAATAAAACCTGCCCACAGCAGCAGCAGCAGTAGGGACAAAGAATATGCTCGACGGGAAAAATGCACAGGAAGCGATGTTTTATTCACGAGCAGCCTCGAGAGTCGGGTTTAACCGAACCATAACCCGAGATTTCATATGTGAATGGGACGTATAGAAAACATCTATGAACGGAGGGGATACGTCGTTCGTAATCGGGATGGCGAGGCTGGAGTCAGGAATAGACCATTAGCGCTTTCAGAAGCAAAACAAAAAACTACGCGGTTTAATTGAACCAGTTCCCTGAATAAGCAGCTAGAAACTGATACGTGAATCTCTGTGCGACGTCCTTTTTTTTTGTAAAACGTTGCATTAGGATTGCATTTTAGCTAGATGAGAAATATAAAGTTAGTCGACAAGAATCTATGAACCACCACGTGCAGCAAAACTTCGATTGTAGTACACTTTCAGCCGAGCAGTGGTTAGATCAGACATCGACCCCTCAACTCAACACGTTCTCAGATACCGCAACCGGATCACAGTGTTGCTAGGAAAAACATCAGTGCTTACCGTGTCCATCCTCAACTAAGTGGAGCTGCTATGCCTCTACTTACACAGGCATTTATTGGTTGGCTCCCGTCCGAGACGAAGATGGCTCAACATGGTCTTCGTCTTCCGCCACAAATACACCTCGCTGAATTATTCTCCCACACGTCTGTGTAAAAGAACTTTTTCGTGCCTGTGTGCACCCCGAAGTCATCACCACACAAGCGACGGCAACAATAATAACAAAAGCAATAATACTAATGATAAAAACCGCGTGATCAAACAATTGTCTCGCCCTCTATTGCCTTCTTCCCCTTTGGCCTGGTGGTATTTTTGACCTATGGCGGCCTTCGTACGAGTCCAGCCTACCCGAGCATCGGCTTGCGCTGTTTCCTGCCGAGCAAGAGTGCAGGTGAGCGTCGTCGTACACCGTTCTGCGGACATTGTATGGCAAGTGGCCGAGATCATCGTGTCGTTTCAGCCAAATTCTCCTCCAACTACTTGTGCTGTCATGTCATCCAGCGGGGACAGACGCGGGGGCCTTTTGCGTACGACGCAACGGCCTAGAATGCAACGTCAACCTTAACGCATAGCCTAGAAGCTAGCCGGCAAGGACCGACATCTCTCTAACGTCCCTTTGGTTGTTCGGCCTGCGCACGCGGATAATAAATGACTGTATTAAGTCGTACGTACGAGCTAGAGGGGTTGCGGAAGGCCGTGATGCTGTTGGGGAGCGGTGGCCTGGATGGTGTTAGCCGTTTTCGGTGAGACGGAAGAAGTGGTCATCGTGGCAGGTGGGTTGTATGTCCAAGGTTCCCGAGGTTGTGATAATCTGCGTTGACTTTCTGTGTGTCTTGCGTGTTTCATGGGCGAATGGTTGGTCATTTCTATCAGGGCTGATCATCAGCTAATACTTAACGTTCACCATACTGCTTGTCGCACTACTTCGTTTATTACACGTTCGACGGTGACCAATTCGCGCAGCGTAAATTTCAGTAGAAACCAACGGCTCTTTGGAGATGTTACACGACAAACGAATCCTCCACGAGCTCTGTAATGTTTATGCTTGAAACTTGTTTGTCTGATATAAAATCGTGCATTGACCTTTACGGCTTAGCAAAAGCAATCTAGTGTAACCTTCAGTAAGGATAGTTAATGTAACGTAGAGTTTGAACTTCCTAAAGACAATTAACGCGGTAAAATAAGTTTCAAGGCAAGGTAAACATTACAGTAAAATTATGCGTACGTTCAGAACTAAGACGAAATGCAGATCAGCCCTTAGCCTCTAACAAGGGACCATTTGACCGTAGAGCGCAGCTGTAATAGTCGTCGCCGCAAAGCTTTGTCGCCTTTCTATTTGGCTAGTTCCCTAAGGGCCTGGCTAGGCGGGAATTAACCAAGCCACTTCGCAAAGCCCAATGCCTATAATCCTTGCCGGTGCCCAGCTTTCAGTGCGTATTGGCCTGCCTGCCACTACACTTCGGATAAAAATAGTTCCTAACGGTTGATCGTATCTACCAGTCCTTTAATTACACGAGGGAAGATGATGCTGATAATCTCCTTTAAGAGCGCTTCCATTATATTGCGACCTTCGAATGGCCGACTCGAACAGACACTGATTTTGATTATTTTCACGGTGTATAACGCTTATTGATAATTTGGAGTGGGGTTACGTTGTTTGGGGGTCGACCGTCTGCTCCTTTGGAGGGGTTTGACTTGGAAAATTAGTTGCAACGCACTGGCCGCTAAGGCGTGTTTTGTGACATTTATTCACTTGATTAGATAGATCCTTTCTAGATATGTGCGAAACAAAAAAAATCGCTAGATCAAGGGTAGTAAATTAGGCCTTTCTGTTAGCTTGTTCGGCCAATGCTGATTTAACGTGTGTAAAAATATCTATGCTGTGTCTTCTTGAAAATGGATTTCCGTTTGTGAAAAAGCTTCGTTCATCGAGACAACAATTTAAACTTCCTTTTGACTACGCCAAATATTAGTAAAAGTCAAAGCCGTCTAGTGAAAAACATCTCGAATAGTTGTAGCCCGTTTTAGATTTCCTATAACGCAATGCTCTGAGTCATAGGCCAACTGGTAACTTATTCTCATCTGGTACATTAAGATCGAATGCAATGCATGAATCTCCACTTGCCCTCTTACTTTCTTAGCAACGGGTCCCCCTCCGTCCAGCGCCTAAAACCATTTGTTATTCTTCTTTCGCTTTCCTTTCATAACATCATCCCATTCGCAACATGAATCCCCGCGTGTCCGACGCGTAGCCTCGCACACGCTCTGTTCTCTCGGTTTCTGCATCCAGTAGGCGAGGCAGCGTGCAAGTTCTTCCGGCATATTCCCTGAAGAGCGTTCCCAGTGGTAATCTTGGTTGGGGGTATATGAGCAATCTTTACCAACACACAACATCGGGCTAGAACAGACGTCGGCCTAAAATAGTAATACAATAGCTTCTTGCTAATGCTGCAATCCACATTATCGGTATTCACAGTTTTCTCTATAGTTGTTGCCGTGAGACCGGCGTATTTTTTTCGTATGATGCTCAGAAATGAAAACGCGTACTGCGAAGCAAATTGACCTAACGGAACCTAAGGCCTGAGTCGTACTGTCGGAATAGCAAATTAACCAAGAATTCAGCGATTACGTGAATTCTCCTTCGTTAACCCTCGCTTTCGGGTAAAGGGCCGCTCCTTGACTCGCTACCGGTTAACCGTCAGTTCGACAACTCTGGTCGACATCTAATTCTCATCTATCTCAACTGGATATAACCGTTTCAGCCCGTCTGAACGGTTGTTATTAGCCTGGCTCTTATGTTCCAATAGCGTTGTCTTGTAACGTCGCCACAACATGCACGATCTAAGAAGACGTCACCCTGTTCTTCTGATATACGATCGGCGGACATGCTATACAGATGCATCTAACACATAAATCTAAATAAATCTCAAAAATAAGAATTTCGCTTAGACTTAAACAAGCCTGAGAAAAATCCTGAAAGAAGAAAATGGTTTATCGAAGTCTCGTTTGGACGCCAGCTTTTGTGTCCTTATGTAGTGCTAAAGCAGCCCTTCGTGAGCATCGATCAGTGAAAAGCACCCAAGGGACTTTGTAAAGAAATACAGACAACTTTTTCTCATAAATGCTGTAGATGAATAGCCTTGTTCGAATTACGTTTTCTTGCTGGACACGCGGATCGGTTGCTACGCGAACTCTTAGTAAGTTCTCCACTTCCGATGGAATTCGTACGGAACTCATGAAATCAGTAGCGGACATGCGGTTTTTTGGCCTTGAATTTGCCGTGGGCTACCTGCGTAGATACCGATGCATGTACTAATGGAATCCTATATAGTCCATCGCCATTCACGAATGGCTGATACCATAATGGCCAATCGTACAGCGAGTCCCCGTGAAAAATATCGATCGATTGTTTGTTCCTGCAGTTTCCCAATGTCTCGTCTGACCATTGAGGCGCTTTTCCCGTCCATAGTGGAGAAAGGCGGCTAGCCTTTGGATAGGCCTTTTGCATCTTTTCTCTCTGTTTCGTTACAAAAGGCTTTTGTATTAGTCATTCAGGGCCTCCAGAGGGACAAAGCTGTCAGTGCCATTGGCAAAGTCTTTTAGGGTACGGCCCACTTCCTAATGCCGGCGAAGGCCAGTCGCAAGCGAGATCAGGTCCGTGTGCACACCGAGACTTAATGGTCATCTCAAATCTGAGGGTAATCTTTTAGACCCTTTATCTAACCTATTGCTGCTTCTTGGAGTCAATTACGTGTCATCGCGCATATGTGCGTGTGTGTAGGAACGGAAGGCCTTATACAGAAAGGACGCGGTGGAGCCCTCCCCTCGAATACATTTATTCGTTCGGACACTTATTATAATATTATAGGGCGCGATCGCACCAAACCGTAGAACAACTGCTTATGGTGACCTTATGATGACATTATGGTGCATTTCGCATATTTCCCCGCAGCGGAGACATAGCTAATTTCAGGTTTGTCAAAGCCCATTCTAGCCCATTCGTTAATGTCAGCCGATGTTAGCTAACGTTTGCATTCAGCCGCCGAGCATCTCTGCATATGCCGCCCATACGAACGTCTGAGGGTAGCTGGACCACGCAATTCTTGGTTCCTCTGTATGAATCCAGAACTAAACAGAGACTGTAGACTCCGTAACGAGAGTCGACGCGGTTTTCCAACGGTTGGTGTTGCCACCATACCGGTCAGTGTTACTTTTGTGAATGCCTAGCCTTTGACGATATTGACGAATCCATATATATATATATATATAACTTGTTCCTGTGTCTGAGCTAGCGTGGAGACGCAAAGAGCGTCCTCCTTTGAGATCCTTTTCCTCATGCGAAACTTTAACGATTCCGTTTGATCTAGTTTGTAGCAAAATTGGGTCCTCTATGGCCTGGACAGTCTACGCGAAAGGTTAGCTAAACCAAAAGCGACTATGCGATAAATAACAAGGTCTTCGGCATTTAAGGTGACCTTTACTTGCTTTCTTGCACCTTGTTTATCTCAAAATTTCACGGAAGCCCGAAAAAAGCCGAACGCATTTTTCTGGAGAACCCCCTATAGATACATGTCTCACCACTAGACATTCCGACGACCTCCCAGCGTCGTAAGAGCAACCTTGATCAGGGCCACCAACGGTTTGGCTTCAGTGAAGTTGGAGCCAGTGCTGTCCAAAGGAACTGCCTGAAAAGCCCCACACGCTTCCTACAGACCGGTTGCATTTGCAGTTCGGCGAAGTACGTCTAACTAAGGCGTTCTTGGCCTTTAATTGGACGTACTTTAGAGGCTCACAGCGTTATGATGTATGCAAAAACTCCTGAGTCTGATTTACATGTCAGGAGGCAAGTCACATTTCTTCGTTACATCCGAACGACGCGGCATGTTAGAGATGCGGTGAGACATGACATATGGACAAGATGGTAAAAACCTAAGAAAATGCGTTAACCACAGAACTTTGCATACGTGTTCTCTACCGAGTTGTCTCATACGTGCCTGTAAAATTAAGAAGGCAAACGTGTCGGTGGAGTGCTGTCTTCTCATCCAATAACTGAAGACAGATCACTTCGAAGCTAACAACGTTGGACTAACAGAGTTACCACAGCCCTTATTTTTCCCGGCCGTATCAAAAATTTTTGCTCTATTTCCTGAGACGGTCAATGCCGACGATTTTATTGGACGGCCTTCGGGAAATGACCGTAAATCGACAATACATTTTTAATGGTCCGTGCAATTCATCCATTCGGGGAGCCACCAGACTTCCGTCGGCGATGTTAAATGTTGAAAGCGTTCACCTCGGTCATACCTGCGACAAAAGCCGGGACCAGGGTGTTTATAACACCACGAAAGCCAGTATAAACTTACGACGCATCTCTCCATGCGCGTACAGCTCCAGAATCGCTCCCCTGTTTAAAATGGTTATAAAGCTCTTAGTGATGCAACCACATACGAACCTCCGCGCCCATACGCTACTCAGCCATCTCGCCGATTCGACGTATCTGGAACCCAGCAATGTCAGTAATTTGGTAATTACACCCACTTCTCTTTCCGTCGGGGCTCAGTGCGGAGAACGGATCACGCGCGAAGGTTTGCTCATCAGCCTGTCCAACGGCCATGTTGTGACTGAGTGTCCTCTGAAATGTCGAGAATCTGCGATAACTTGAATAACGTCTCATACCAATAGTCGCGGTGCAGAACCGACCCAGAGCCGATGTAATTATACTGGTAAATAACCGTTTGGAGCTAGTTTTCTTAGTTGAGCTTCGATCACCCACCTCAGCTAAATATTTTACGGAAGCGAAGTGGGCACATTTCTTCGTGGAATGACGTTGATAATGGCGCTGGCAACCACTCTGAGGATGCATATAGGAATTACTTTACCACTGCGTATACGATATATACTACTATCGTCCCATGAAGATAGTCTATTCAGTGATGGTACCAATTGTACAGTATTGTACGGTAAATCACGTTTATTTGTGTGTGGTAATGTCTAACCATTTTTTGTTGGCATGAAGTTATTTGTTAATTAACCGAGTCCCACAGCGGTTTCGTACACTATTTATCAGCTAATGGAGGTTTGTCTAACGGCATTTGACAGCTACGGCCTGTACGAAGCTGACCCCGGGGCTAATGGATCCTAAGGAGTTGCTTATACCACTGGGCATTGCTCCTATTTTCACCGCAACGAACAGCATTCCTTCGGCAACTTGTCTCAGAATTCCCTTCCGGAAAACCGGTCTGTAAATGAACGGGATTCCAGAGACCGCTAGGAAGGCATTAGTAAAATTCCTCGAATGCTTCTTTTCAGATACGTGGGTTCTTGTTGAAGCCAGGCTGAACCAGCCGGACCCCGTGATACTGAGGGTGTATCGAATGCTACTTCCTAGACGGTCATCGCTGCCGAAACGCCAGGTATTCTTTTCTCTGTCGTTGAAATCAACGTGTGATCGTTCGCCCATTATTCTCATTGCTGTACGAAGGGTTTTCTTCGCCAATGATAGCACTCATTGAGTTATTGCTTTCGCAAAAGGTTTACGAAGCACAGGCACAGGTCCTTACGAAACACACGAACGCCTTTTGTAACCGTTCCGTAACCAGAGCCTTGTAGCCTGTCCTCGAGCCATTATCGTTGGACTTATGCAAACCTTTGTTGAAGGTTTCTACTTTGACCGACTATACAACTGTAAGCTCAAGCTTTGATCCAGACCGGATCTATTCGGACTAACCGCTCGCAGTGTTTGCACTATCAACCACCTGTTTGCAGTACATTCACCATTATCACTCTTTATATATGTCCGTAATTCAAACGCAATTTTATGCAATTCGTTCGTTGTCTTCAAAATAAAAAAATTATATTCATCATTTTGGAAAACATGTAGGGCACAATATCGTGTATCATGGCTGAATCCTTCCCAGACCTGATTGTTAGTTTTTTTGAGGCGTACTTTCTGAGACTTCCCGTAGTTGCGGTGAAATAACCTGGATGGCTGGGTACTTGGCTCGGAGGCTGGTGCCTTCAAGTTCGAATTCCGCTGACATCGCACGTTGCCTGGGTAGCTTGAAGCAAAGCGAAAGCGATTTCGGCGAGCGTAAACCGGGGAGGCGCCCCAAAGAACTGAGGGCTTTTCGAAAGTGCTGCGGGAATAGCACCGTCAAATAGCGCTCCACCAGCAGGGACCTCAAACGGCCTGATGAAGGCACAGGACCTCGCCTAGAAATGGGTCTGCCTTGGCTGTGTGCGGCGGGTGCGACCATTATCATCAGTGGCTGGTCTCGTCGGGTGGATAAATGGCGCGCACTTTAAATTCATGCCGTCTTCTCTCTCACTACGAAGCGTACAAGATGTGTTGGAAAAACACATTAAAACTCTTTAACAGAGTGGAGAGCGCTCACAGAGAATTATTCCGGTGTACGCTCTTCTGATTCCGCAATTCCTTTGACGAGGTCTCCGCCAAGCGCCTTTTTGCTCCTCAATTACTACAATTATGTTAGAATTAGACCGTTACGCGAAGGACACGAGCGGGACGGATATTCACTAATGGGATTCATAGCCACTCGAGTGGCCCTTCCAGTCCGGGAAACTCGTGCTCGATTCAACCTCGCTTCCCGTTTGCAAAGTAAAACCTTTTTGTTCGGCCTTGTAGGATGAACAAGGGGAATTTTTCATTTGACCAGGCGTCTGAAAGCAGCCGATACGCGAAGATGAGTCCATCCTGAGAGGTACGCATACAATATTTGTGTGCATTTATTCGACTACGATTCTAACTAAATTTGAAATCACCATTGGTAGACGCATATGTCGAATAGGAGGTTTGCAGCAACCGTTCGCCTTCCTGTGATGTTGCTAGCAAACAGCGAACTGAAAACCCCCTTCGCTGTTGAACCTACGGCCAATCGCTTGCCAATCAGATTGGCTGACTTCCAACCCTCGCAGGACAATACTATGAAAGCGACACGTAATAATTGTAATAATGGCACGCTACATCGTCACGTTTACATGGAGATCGTCATGCGCCCGTGCCACTTGCATGCCCGTAGAAGTCTTCTACCAATACGACAATGGACCTAGAAAAAGTAGACCCTTCGCTCATCGCTAATACTTTGTCGTTAACGAAAAGGACGAAAACAAACAACAATTATGGCTCCTTTACGAAAAAAATGACCTGCGCGCTCCATGACACAACCTTACGAAACGGCGAGTCAGACTAGCACCCGACAGGCGGAGATCGACGCGCTCTAATATGATGGTTTGTCATACGTTGGATTGCTGTAACAAACCCTCTGAATATTCATATTTATGCCTATCTCGTCCGTGTTATCTGTATTTGTAGTAAAACAATTTGTGTGACATCCTTTTTCCTAGCAAATTGCTGAGATTTCCAATCTGTCACGACCATATTGCAGCATGGCGTAGTCGTCTTACAAAACTGTCAATGCCCCCATGAATTGTCATCTAGCCGGCTGTATCGCTCTTGTCGCTTTTATATGCGCCATATGCGTCACTCGTGTGTTTAAGGTAAGTTTTCTTTCCTGTGGGTGATAGCAGCACGACACAGTTTCAAACTGTGTCTGTGCGTGGATGAGTATGCAATGGCCTCTGGGTGAGTTAGCCCCACATGGCAACGCCATTCCGGAAACTTTGACATGAGCGCTTCGGCCGCCTGGTTGGCTCGCCTCATCCACCTGGGTACCCCTTTATCCTGAATGCTGTCACCAAAACCGCTTTGTTTATCCATCCCACACTAATCCTCGACTCTTGCAGTCCCCGAGGGGCCGCTATAGTGAAGAAGTCACGTCCTCCCGCTGTTCTCGCTGGTTTGCCGCGAACCGTCTTCCTACCGCACCCCGACTACGCTTCTGGAGCGTTCCTATCGGGTTTCGAATTCTGAGTTCGCTTCTGCTATCGACAGTGACTCCGGCTCGTCGTACGGCAAAACGGTGTGAACATAGGGGAAATACGAAAACTTCGATCTCGGATGCCTTCACGAAATTGTGTATGGCCATGGATACAGGGCAGTAGGCGCCCCTACTGAGGACCTTTATCTGCCGAGGAAGTCGTTACACGCCACCTCGGTCGGCAGATGTCGATCTAGCATCCCGGGCCGGGTATTAGGCCAACATGACGACGGGCGACTCGAGTCGCGGGCGGCGAAGGCTTCGTGCCAAATAACGTCGTGAGTCATTTGCGAAATTCGACAAATATCTGGATTGAAACGCCCAAAGGGCACTGCCATCTGTAGATGTGAGCACTACGGCCGCTTTGTGTACAGATTCCTTACAACGATCTCCAGAGGGGAACTCTCTTGACAAAGGGACCTATTCGCTGTAGCAGGACGTTGTCCGCCAGGTATATAGAGGAGGTACATAAAGAAAGAAAGCAATTTTCCGAATACAGCGCAAATGTTTATTGAAAGAGGGCCTAGCAAAGTCGGCCATTTTTGACCTGCGACTCAATTTGCGAAGCAGCTGAAGTTTCGAGTCGGAAGCAACGTCATTCAGACGGCTGGACACATTTGCAGTTCCACGGGAGTTTGACAAGAATTTTAATTGTGCGTGTTGTCTTATTTTGATACTAGCCTTGTAACTATGAAGAAACTCAGCAGATTAAGTAGGCGCTCACTAGATGATGTTGTGGAAAAGAAAAACTTGTCGATTGAGTTGTACCGTTCCAGTCAGATGGGCGTTTCTGGCTGAGTGAACGATCCTTTGCCGTTATAACTAAGCAGGCCACGTTCGCCCATCCAGGGCAAGCGTCAATACGCCCTCTCAGGTACAGGTGCGTATCGCTTAGCCGTTCGTCGGAAAATATTTTCTAGCGATTGAAATGCCTATGCAAGTGGATGGAATTACAGAACGCTCATAACAAAGAACTGCGCATGAAAAGTTTCAAATTACCCCTCTACCAAATCGTCGTAAGTTTTTGCGCAGGTTTTTAACATTTCTCCGAGCTAAGTGCTCCTGTACTTCATTGCGAGTACAGACACCAAAATCGGAGCTATATGCCGAAAACGTAGACACCTCGAGGCTCCGAAAGGCATCGGGAGTCCCTAGCGATTTATAAATTCCAGGCCCCTTGCGCACTTATGATGGCTCCGAACAGGTTAAGGCGTCTGCGACCAGCTAAATGGCTTTCATTCCGACGGCTGTTTGTGAAGCGTTGTCTAGACAATGCACAAGTCCACTTAATCAACCCCGTGCCTATGAAAATACTCGAGAAAAAACATGACGACGTGCCATCCGGCCGTCTGCACCGAACTGCTGAAGACGTGTTCCCACCCAAGCTTTAAAAAGCAAGAGGCGTTGCAACGAACGCCAAACTCTCGAGATCCAAGGCGCGGATTTTCTCATCTTGTAAATGAACCGTATTAGAACGCACCCTCGTTCTCATGTTCATTGCGATAACGTTAGCACACCGTCAATGTTATGCGGCGTCCGTGAAAATTCTGTCACAGTTTCACTATTCGAAAGTGCGAACCACACGATCCATCTAATCTCGTCGCATTGTGCCGTGTGGGCCACCATTACGGTAATGCATTACTTGTATAGTCTTCAGTTTGTCATTCGCGTGGGCTGGCTTCATCAGCGGTTCGGCCGGCTCACTCAGTGATAAAAAATAAGAAAAAACCGGCCTTGAAATTGCCATGTGAGATTGAAAAATGATTCTGCCCATTTATGGTTTTTTATTTGGATAAGTTTTCATCTTTTTGCACTAAAAATTTTGCACTCACCTTAAGCAGGAAAACAATGCCTAATTGAGTTATATTAGATAATTCTCTCTCAGAAAGATGGCCGTCCCTGTATTTCATCATTTTCATCTATTTTTCCCATTTTACATGCAAATCCGTTTGAATATGCGGACCGTATTCATACCTAATTTTCGCTGCTCCAATTCGTGTCTGTTCCTTGAGCATTGTGGAAGCAACTGAAAAGACAAGCGTCATGCGACGTAAGGTGATTAAGACCGTGGCGTTACCAATAATACTGAAAATTGAAACGAATATGCCTCCCAACTATACGCCGGTAATTCGAGAACAATTTTTCCACGCCTTTACTGCTAACGTAAACAAGCTTCGAATTAGTCCTGGCTAGTAGTAACGATCCACTCTAAATGCTTTCTCTACAAAAGAACACATTCTACCACGATAATCCTATGTCACTCTATTCCACATGCGTAGCTGGGGCCGCTGGAACCTGTTCTCGATGCGGAACCGGCTGACAATTCTATCCGCTGTAACGCATTCTAGGCCATAGTATCATAGCAAGGTTGCACTGACGTCGATATAAGCTGGCGTGTTATGGCGAAACTCCCAGCTGTCGAAGTGCAGCTACACCCTAGACGGAGGCTGGCGCGTGTCAGGTCTTATTATGTATATTGACATAAACACGGTAGAATCCTCCTTTGCTTAGAAGACGTGCTGTCGTATAGATCTACCTTTCCAGAGGATCTCGACGGCAAAGGGCTCCTACTTTTCCAAAGGGTTCCTGTTTCGTGGGGCAATCTTCTCTCTAGCGCGTGCAGAGGCCGTGAGGGACCTACAAAGTGGCGGTCCGTAAAGCCGAACCGTGCGAGTCGTGCGCGCCAAGCAAAAGAGGTCGTCGCTCGGAGAGCTAGAGCCGCCTCCAGGAGTTGGGGTTCCGTAAAGGTTGACCTTCTGGCGCGTCCGTTCGAACCGCCCTCGGTGGTTTTGTTCTCGTTCGGGTAGTCCGATACAACACGTTTAATAGACATGTTCTTCTACAGCGGGAATGTCTAATCAGAATTGCAGACCTTCGTAAAATCAATGAAAGCTTATACGCCGGCCGTTTGCGTCTCCCAGTCCATGAGCACAAAAAAAAGGATTCAATAAAAGATATATGCAGTGCTTATGAGTACGAAATAGTAATGAAGCACAAAGCATGTCCGGTCTGACACAGAGACACACGCATGCTGGACGTCATCCAAACGACATCACCCATAACGACAAAGCCGAGCTTTATCTCTTTGGTATTCATTGCATTGACACATTCCGCCAAGCTGTCTTTTTCGGTAGACGCGTCCACATCAAACAATTATCGTACAGGTCTCTCGGTCATCCCTTCACCACAGGTTCCCTCCACGTCTCGATGAGACACGCAGACGTCATCGAGTGACTTCAATTTTGTTTTGCCTACGTCCCCGGCCACCGTCTCGGTACTTGACGATGCCGCGAGATCTACCCTGAAAAGGGCGACGTTGCCAGATCCTCGGCCTGCCATGCGAACACGGCAGGCCGAACGAAATACCGGCGAAGGGGTTCGGCCGATGTCTATAGTAGTCATGTCTTTCATGGCTTTTCGGCAGGTGGACGTCGGGAAGTGGTTCAGGTTGACTATCTTTCCCGTGCTTCCTGCATGGGAGTCCCTTCGATGCCCGTGGCGACGTCAGGACCCGCCGGCGGCGAGCGGGAGGGAGACACAGCAACGTCGATAGCCCTCGATGGGTGTTCGTTGCTCGAGGGAAACATCGAGCTTTTCCTAGGAAAAACCTCTTCCGGCCGGTCCCGTTTATGGCCACACCGTCGCCGGCCGAGCGCGGGCCGTACTCGGCAAACGTGCCCCTTCCGCATAATGGGTGCGGGCCGTGGGAAATTGCCGCATCGTCGTGCCGTGGCCGAACTGTAGCAATGTCGAAAACTCAATCGTATCATTTGCTTCGGCACGTAGACCAGACGGTCGGGGAACGTATGGGCGACGCATTGAGACGTAGCGTTTCCTAGACGGAAAACACCTCCAATAAGAAAACCGCGGATATAATCGTGGCTAGCAATACTGTCGTTGGCAGGCCATCGACGTCGAGGTGAGGGCTCTAAGCGGAACTTGGATATGCACCGGCTTCTGCTTTGCATCCAAATGCGAGGCGTATTACCGAAAATTGGTAGTCCGTAGCGTCTTGGCCCAGGATCGAAGCACTAGCATATATACATATACATACATAGAAGGCGAGAAGAAGGGGCATTTAGTCGAACTGAAATCCAGCGAGATGGTAAATCCAGTATCGATAGCGAAGGAGATAATATATGCAGGAACATGGCAGACCGAATAGGGAGTGAGGTGGTCGCGAAATCGGATTTCGCTAAGTGGGCACGCGGGAAGGGAACGACGATAGATCAACTTCACTCAGCCGTGAGCAACCCCCGTGAGCAAACCCCGCTGAAGCAGAAGTCAGAAAACCCGAAACAAATGTTTTGCTTTTCGAGAGTTTGTAGAGAGAAGTATTGTGACCGGAGTAGCGATTCGAAAACAATACATAGTGAATACACATTGCCAAATTGAATCGCAGCAATGGAGAAGACCGCACGTACAGTTGTGGCCAAACACGAACGCCAAAAATGGTTGTTTTTCATCATTGTGTAATGGTACATCTGTACGCATTATCCATATGGGTGTGTAGTTCTTCGACGTATTTCGTCCGACAAGCGTACATAGATTGTTAGTCTCTTTTAAATTCTACCTGAGGGTGGTTTGTTTCGCTACCACGATACAAATGAATCCCTTCTATCAACAACAATCAACGGTCAAGACGTCCTCAAGCGGCTTGTCAATATACACCAGTGAATAGAAGATAATTTTCTTCAACATATATCGAGTAAATACAGACATTTTACTAAGTCACATTGAAACCGGGTTACCTTGAGATGCTAAATGTACCGCTAGATTTGTCGGATTTAACGCAGTGTTTCATGCGAAATATATGCAACCACAGCCGTCAGACAGACTTCCCTTTTTACTATACAAATATCATAGGCGTAGCGCTGCTCGTTGTAATAGTATGACCACGTCTCATACGCCCAGTCTGGCGTATAGTCTAATTATCGCATACGGCGCAGCGAACGAGCGAGTGTGCGCATACGAAGCCTTCAAAGAAGACGCGCTAATATTCTTTCAGGCGAGTTCCGAGGTGCTTACCTCCTGGCACCCAGGGAAAATTTTTAGGCGTCTGAAATTACCTATGCGTATACATGTGAGATGTTCCCAATGCCGAAAAATGGCGTCATCAAGACGGAACGGAAGCTTGTAGACCTTAGGTTGGAGCTGAATCGGGGGAGAACGGGGCGAACTCATCTGGTAACTTCTAGAAACCTGACATGTCTGCCACTTGAATGAACGCTTCTGCCCGAAGTGTCGTATTCTGCAGGGATGTACCCGAATACACGGTTGGGCTGATAGGGGGGCTGTATCGTCACTTCTCGACGAGACAGCCAGCCGCCAGCGGGCTGGATCCCGTGGGACACACGGTCGACGCCGAACAAACGTAAAAATACTACGTATAGCCAAGAAGCGCTCCCATTCCACGCGAACGGCGTAGCACATCGGAGTTCGTCGCCGTCTCGACAAAATGGTTTCGCTGTTCATTAAAGACTGGCGCCATCCTCCACCGAGCGCTGCTCCCGTGTACGAGTGTGGCGCCGTGATGTCACCCTTGCCGGCGACCCATCGGTCGCCTGATAGACGCCGAATCTCCTGCAGAACTGCAGGCCGTCAACAATGTTACCACGTCGTGCTCTTTGGCGTGCTACATCTGTTTCATAGAATATCGTTCGTGTCTTCCCCTAGGTACAACCAACTCCCTTGCATTCGTCAAAAATATAGAAAGCTATACCAGACCGTGTGCTGACTACGGTCTTCCAACTCGTGGACCAGTCTATCGGCGAACGAGGTGGAGTGGGTTTGTTCTGGGCCCCCAATCGACGTCGTACGTCGGTTATATCCGGCGCGGATATCGGAGTATCGATGCTTCTACGTAGAGCTGTATCAATGATGTGCGACGTTTCACAACGGGATGTCGTGGAGTTATCCGGAATTCAACCTCAAAGCGGCCGCTCACGCGATCCGCCGACCTCAAGTGACCTCCAAGCATTGAGCGGCGGAGACAGCATTCGCCATTTTCCTGTGATGTCGTTGCTGTCGCAACCTGAGCTAACCACCGGCTGATCTGATCAGCCGGTGCTCACTGGATAGGAAAGGTTATGATAAATTAACTGATCCGGCGTCCCTCGGTCGGTCAACGGAAAACACTAGTAATGAAGTCGCTCTGCGGCGCCCCACCTTCACCGGAGCTGATCAAAAGTGGGTTTATGGGCGCATGGAACGACCCTATTGCAGCGGGCGTCTTGGGATATGCGCGTACGAAGTGCTGTGGACGCTAGTGTAGATTGGTCACTCAGTTTTATGTCTCTCAGCTTCGGACGTCGAAAGTTGAGAACGCGTGGTTGTTGTTGAAAGAGCGAGAAATGAGTTTCCAAGGTCAACACGCGTATAGGGTGGAAGGTCTACTCGATCAGTGCAAATATACTCCAATACACGTGTAGCGCGTCGATGGGCACATGTATAATTATAAATATATAGTACATATAATAATAAAACAAATTGTAGTACATACAACACTGCCGAGTATAAGAAAATCTAGCATAATGTCTGGGCTCACATGTGTAGATTCATTCACTAAATTCAGCTTTCACCATTTCAAATAAAAACGACAGAGGCTCTAGTTTAAGTCCTTCTTCGGAGCCTTTGCATAATTTCCGGGACGCCTGCCAATCAGGAGGTGTACGCGATTATGAAGGGTTCCCGATTAAGGGCAAAACTGGCTGATATACTTCGATGTCTTGCCCCTCCTCTCGATCTGACTTCTCTTCGTCATTACATGGAAGTTGCTCTGAAGGCACGGACTCGTCCATTATTCCAATGTCTGGCAGAACGATAGGAAAAACTGTAGCGGTCATTCAAACAGGTGTATTAGCAATTATAGGGGCGTAAAGTGTAACGGCAGCGGACTCAATGGAATATGTTGTGGGTACAGCCACAATTACTGGCGGATCGGTTTAGGGACAGTTTTTGCGTGTGTAAGTGTAGAGAGTACGGCAAGCATTATGCATGATTGCATACATTACATTTACGTGTTGCCTGTATATATATATATATATATATATATATATATATATGAGAAATAGAGCTCGGCCTTTCCCATATATATATATAT
>MNPL01020402.1:1155-15953 GCA_002081605.1 Tropilaelaps mercedesae
GGGCAAAAATCGTAGCAACAGAAGCCTGCCTTTCTCGGCCGGTCACTCTTGTTCGATCGACACTCACCTGCAAGCAGGAGCTGTTCTTAGGCAACTGTCGCTTCCACGCATAGAGAAATGCCCATTGACAATTGAAGCTGGTGCCAGCCAACGTCAGTAAACGAGACACGCATAGCCGGACTGATCGTACAGCACAAATTTACGGTACAGGATATATGAGGAACTCAGAGATCAAATGGAAGAAGATGATCTGCTATTAGCGAACGTCAAACCAGAAAGCCATTGTGTAGGGAGTTGCCCTACACAAACTGGTGTTCGTCCCTTCTGCTCAGTTGTTTTTCTTTTGGCGACCGACTCGATATGCTTTAGCCAAAATCAACTTTCCAGCTGCGGACAGAGGAAATAAACGGATTCGAAACTGGATGATGATGATGACACGGGATAGCCATGACAGAGAATGGAGTGAGGACAGCTATATGGGCCCTGTAGCTAAAAACCGTGTGTAAATATTAGTTGTTCCCTGATTTGTATTATATTTAAATATTTATTAAACGAATATATAAAAACCTACAAACACAACAAAAAAAAATTACAAACAAACGAGAAATAAATGAATGGCATTTAAGACGATGGAAAACTCAAAGCGGACCTGTATTAACTTTCGGTGGGTGGATAGAGGAGATGTCATTTAGTAGGGATAGAAGGAATATCTTTTAGTATGAATAAAAGAGATGTCTTTTAGTAGGAATAGAAGGGATGTCTTCTAACAGGGATCGAAGGAATATCTTTTAGCTATTAGAGGCTATTAGCCTTGGGCTTTAATCAGGGTCGCTGAAGAGGCTCTACTGGTTCCTCGCAGCACTTCGATGTTGTCTGCGGAGCTCCCTGATGCCTGGGGTTTAGGCAGAATGTTCAAGCAATGGCATCTGCCATTGACTAGAAGGGATTCTAGCATTCTAGCAGGGATAGAAGGAATATCTTTTAGTAGGGGATAGAAATGATGTCTTTTAGTGGGGATAGAAGGAATGTCATTTAGCAGGGATTGAAGAGATGCCTTTGATAAGGGTAAAAGGGATGCCTTTCGGCTCCGCGGAATCAGCAGTACTTCGGTGTTGTCTGCGAGGCTCCCTGATGCCTGGGGTTTAGGCGTAATGTGGCATCTACCATTGACTGGGGGGTAGAAGGGATGTTTTCTAGCAGGGATAGAAGAGATGCATTTTAGTAGGAATATAAGGGGTGTCTCTTAGTATGGAGAGAATGTTTTTTAGTAGAGAAAAAAGGAATGTTTTTAGTAGGGGTTTTTTTGAAAAATCACAAAAGCTCATGATTTTGTCTGGGGGTAGGCGGTGAGGCAAAAACTGTTACAGGTCTGAACGAATAGATTGCATATCTTTTCGGAGCGGTTCCTTCAGCCGGATTATTTATTAGGTGCCCTATATAAGGCGTTTATTAATTCCGATCTATCATCACACAAATCATCGGATCATTTTCATAATAATATATATACTAATCAACACCCCACGGAGTAAGATACACTGCAATACCGTCCTAAATCGAAAATATGTCGCTTTTACTATAAAAGTTTTATTTTTACTCTCCCGTCAAGTTCCCTCTCCGAGTGTCGCAGCGAGTAGGGGCGTACAGTTCTACAAAATCGAGAGCCAACTACGCGGAACGTCGACGAGAGATATCATCTATTAGAGGTAGATCTCGTCTCGACGCTGTAGAAGTGCTGGGGCGCAATTGAGTAGATAGCCGTCCCACGCCCTATGTGGACAGACCGGTAAGTGGGGGCTCTGTGGGCGGTATTGCTAATGAAACTCGATCGCTTTCCAGACAGAGCCGCGAGCAGCAGCGGCTTTTCGGGCGTGGCTCTGGGAGCAGCTGTCAGACTTTGCGCCTCCGCAGCCGTCAGCCGAGCAACAACCAAACACAATTTCAGACCTCGATTTCAATTTCGCGCGGTGTCCGGGACCGCTAGGGGCGGAGTGGATGATATCGTGACATCGGAAGCAATGGATCACATGTGAAGGACGAATCCGGTGGGGTGCGCCGAGAAGAACATTCAGTCAAAGTGACCGTTCGCGCAATTGTAACCAATGCTGAGTGTGTTCCGCCGCGATGTCTAGTGGCCAGCCGAACGCTCTTCGGGGGTCGAGGATTTCTTCGTGGTGAGAGAGACATCTGAAATGTTTCTGGGCTTACGATACTGACAGCCGCAGCGGACAGCAAATGAGTTTTGCGTAGGGCATGCTGGAGGCTAGTACGCAGAGGGTAGTTGTGGAGGAGGCGTCAACTCCTCGTGGTTTTTGAGGAACCTTCAAAGGGATCGCGGCGGAAGAAGGTGTTTTATTGCTCAGTGCTGTACTGGGCAGAGCAACTGACTGAAGGTCGACAACAAGCAAGTGGCCAGCCAGAAAAAAATCTTTTTTATAGGTCTCACAAGGCATTTATCAGTTTACCAATTGTCGCAGGGTCTCTGTTAGTAGTTCAAACGCCGATGTCTCTTCTCAGGTGCCGGACCCGCGGTCCGTATGGAATCGCGCAGCTGGGCGTGGCTTTGGAATAGAAGCCGGTGTTAACATGTACAATGGCTATGGAAAGAAGGTTCTTCGTAGATGTCTTCTTCAAAGGCCGGTTACATCGTTGGAGCAGAGAATGTCGTGCATTTTAAATGCGGATTTTATTACTACAATCGCTCGTCCGTTCCGCCGTACAAGTGTTCACGCACGTGGAAAACTGTCCTGGCCTGACAATGCAGTTTAGCAGATCGCTTTTTAGAATGTGAGTAGCCTGCAAACAGCAGCAAAAACGGATTATATAAAAAAACGTTACTGAGTACACGTGTGAAGCCGTTAACGGCTGTAACTAAGTGATGGAATTACGCTTGCATTAACCTACGAAACGTCTTACACATATGCAGAGCTCACAGCTTCATGTCTGATAATGTTTTTCTAAAGATTTTTTATTTAGTTCTTTGTTTTTTTTTGTTAACATTTACTCAAATGTGCTTTTTGTCTTCCATCTATCTACCCATTGAGCGACTTTCAATGAAGAAAACTCAATGTCCATCAATGTATCATTCACTCTAAGTTAAAATGGATGAACGAAGTAATCCAAGCCGTAAGCTTCTAGGCGAGCCAAACACGTCAACAAACCAAAAATCCAGCAAAGGTGACCTCTTAGATCCGCGTCCCGTTATCGACAAAGCCACTCCGGAGAGCCTGGTAGAGCCGTTTCGAATCAATGGATACTCTCGTGTACGGGTAGATTTTTCTACTCGAGCAGTTTCTGCTGGCCAGACATCATCGCCCGGCGGCCTAGCTCAACAGTCGTCGCCCTCAGACGACGTAGATCTCCTTGAAATCGTAAGCGAATCGTCTAACAAAATACGTTAGCACCCGCCAAACGTTCTCCAGCATTTTCACCCATTGAGGGGCGGTTAGGTAAGCGGTACGGGTCCACACAGCCGGCATGCCTGCCATCCGTATGGCTGTGTAGAAGGGAAAATGGCTAGATGACCTTTATTCGGGCTAGGTTCCTGAACCAAATTTTGAGCAGTCGTTTGCCCCTGGGCAGGTGGGCAAACGGAGAGGGAGCAAGATCCGAGGTCTATTGATGATGTTGGCCAGATGGAGGGCCGGCATCTACCTGGATATTCTAGCCGTGTGGTTGCCGGCTTCAAGTGTGCATTGGCCAAGGTGGCCGTCTGGTAGTGTACGGGCATGGCTGAAGGGGTCCCGGCGCCGCCTGGACTGCGTCAGCCGGCCTCCGAAGGGCGGGACGTTTTTTAAACGGCATTTCTGTCTACTGCCGCTGTCTGGCCAGCCGGACCAGAGGCGCTGGCAGCCCCAGAAAAAACCCCCTCTATTAGAGAATTCCAGAGGCTGTCAAGGCCACGAAGGATAGCCGTGAACCTACGTTTTTTTGGGTACTGTGGTAGTTTGACGTTGGTGTGCAGGGAAAACCTGAAGTGAACGGCAGACCGAAACGATGATTGAGGGGCTGCTGCTGCTGCTGCTGCTGCTTTCGAATATGATAGAGGTTAGAAGAGCGCCGACAAATAGGATTCAAGCGGGTATTAGAGAGATGCTGGATGACACGCGTCCCACAGGTCAAGGTTGAAGGGGAGTATAAAATGGTGCCATGTAGACGAGCTAAAAATCCAGTTTAGTGGTGATAATCGACAGCGGCGACGGACGTTGGTCGTTGAAGATCGTCGAAACTGGGAACACTATTTTTCCGGTATGCCTATCACCAAATCGTATTGCAACCAAGTTTTCTGTAGGACACTCGTGAAATGTAGTTGCCTTTCACTTTTTTTCACATTTCATGAATGGGGTAGTTGCGCTGTAAAATATGCGCCAATTAGAACCAAAGGGAAGATACCTAAAATAACTCGTTTGATAACCGCCCCAGTCGAGACTAGATAAATATAGCCCTGCGATGGCGTTTTTCAACGTGTCTGAGAGCTTCCCTAACGGCAGGCCTTTCTCCTGACCCCCATCCCGCCATTAGTTTTGTAGCAAACAGAAGAACTCGAGGGAGGGATCGAATGCGCGGAAAAACCACGAGGTCCCTGAAGGCCCTTGAATTGGTAGCCACTGTAGCTGCTAGAGACACTGAACCGCTCCCGAGAGGAAAAACTACCTCGGTCCGCTCCCCTGGAGGTCCCCGTCTTTCACCGCAAAAGAAGCCACCGTACAAGAAAAGCCCCCCAAAACGTGCGTAGGGTCAAAATCGTTGAAGGCCCTCGTCCGAACCAAGAATGAAGCAGGGAGCTCCGTATGTCCCCGGCGGAGAGTAACGTCGACACAGGAAATGGAGTTGGCTCTCCACCCTTAGCAATTTCCAATTGCCTAGTGCACTTTCGACCCAATCGACTTCGCCGTTGGCTGAAGACTACGAACGCGGCTGCTGATACTGGGCTGGCCAGTAGAATCGCTCCAGAGGCCTCGACACAGCCGGGATATGGGATAGCGACTGGTCGGCTGTGTGGAGATATATATCTTTATTAGACGATGGCCACGCTCGCCTAGCCGGGGGCAGGCTGGCGTGGATAGGGGAGCTGGTCTGCTCCGTGCCATAGGGTTCAGAGGAACGTAAGGGTGTGCGAGCCTCCTCCAGGAGACTTCCCCCGAGGCCGCTCGAAGAAGCTACGTAAAAGAAGCGAATAGAGGCGTTAGCTCTGGGTGGGGTGGTAGCTCAAGGCTTATGAGGTCCTCCTGCATAGGGAATGTCTATCCAGGGCAGGGTTGCTGCACCGTTCGTTGACTAATATTTGAAATAGCCCGCCGCCCCGATTATAGCGCTAGGAAGAAGGTCAAGCTGACTCGCACTCGCGCCGCACACAGAAACTTGGAGGAAAACTCCCCTGGACGAGTAGACAACCCCGGTAACATAAAACGCACAATTTCTTCGAAGTTTTCGATTGTATGGTAGCAAGCGTTTGACTTGTTGGAGGTCCCCGAGTGTCTAGTGTGCGCGTGTCATCTAGCGCGGTTCAATTCGAAAATAACGCTCAGACGAGGTGGTGCGGTTCTTGGACGAGGACGCGCCAGGCTCGCGGGTTGGATGCGTTGCTCAGAGCAAGAAAACATATCGATAAAGACGCTCCTAAGGGAATAAACCGCCACGCATGAGCCGATGAACGCGGTATGTGCAACCCCTAAGGGCGTGCATATATTGCGATATGTTTGGTGGTCATGTTTATACAAAGCATCGTACAATCCCTGTTAGGTTAGAAAGATAACAGCAAACTCACCAGTGAGAATGATGTGTGTATGCGTGTGTTATTATAGGGTTTGTAGTTGAACAAGGGCTGAACAGAAAATGCTTTACGGTTGGGAAACGTTGGCGAGAATTTCGTTGAAGCAGCTGTAAATGTACTATACCTACCAAACACTGTTCAAATAAATAATAAATACCGTACGTTGTGGCGCCCTGCTTTTCGACTCAAATATAGCATAGAGTATATTTTAACAAAAATATAAAAAGGAATTTTTCAAGATGATTTACAGCAGAATATCATCGTTCAATCTCACTGCGTCATCCGTGTAGTCGACACTACACGTCACAGAATGCCACCATGGGCTGGTGAAATTTCTGCGACACACTTAAGGTTGTCCACCTAACCCACAACGTAAGGCAGCCCGCAGGCGCACGCAATGAAACCAAACCTGACGTGCGTAAGAAAGCCTCTCGTCAACAGTTGCGGCGGGAACGGAACACTATCGTATATGAACGCGAACTATTTGCTATATACGTCGCGATTTCACGCGTTCAGTATTGCCACCCGCAAACCCGATTCATCCTGCCGTTTCATGCACGACTCAGCGGATATGCGCAAACTGAGAGGCTTCTGTTATTATTATGGTTTTCAGACAGCTTTCTCACCCGCGCGCGCGCTTGTTGTGACAGGTGGCTGTCGTCGTTCGACGCGAGCTACCGCGAGCATCAAGGCGCGGACGCATTTGCAAAACTCGGATGGCTGGCCAACTCCAACCGTCTCCCTGGATGAGCCCGGAGCTCGTTTTGGCGTCGCTTCGGCAGCCGATACTACAGCTGTGAGTACGGTGCTCACAGAGCAGAGACAGGAAAAGAGCTGTCAGTAATTCACGAAGAATAATAGCGATGCCATAAACGATGGCCTAGCAGGGATTAGTTGAACATTTGACTTCGATAAATACGCTAGAAGCAGGCAGACTCTACTTACTGGCTATGTAGCGACTTGAAACTCGAAGAGATGAAGCTCGTCGCGGCAGGTGCCGAAGCAACGAAGTAAGTTCAGAGGCAGAGCTGACGCTTGCCGAAGTGATGTCCTATAACGGTCCACTCGAGTGCTTCAGTTCCCAGTGATGGTGTGAATCCTCGGTCAACATAACTTTTCGTATTCGAGTGGTACTCGAAGTATTGTAAACGACAGATACGAGCTTAAACATGTTTTAATAAGCCCCGGACAGTTCTCGATTGGAACTCGAAAATTAGTCCAGCGAATGCTGTAATAGCGATTCTAGTGAAATTGTTGCTCTCTTGTAGTGACAATTACAGAATATATAAGCCGAATATTATGGTCTTGTGGCGGTTCCGCGAGTTCTGCCGTCATACCTTTAAAACGCCCATGGGCTGAGGTAACGGAACCTCACCATCGTCGAGATGATGAGGCGTCAAATATCTATTTTGGCATCCACTCCCTGCCTGGATCTTATACACTCCTCGTTTTTTGGGCATTTTCTGCTTGCAACGCAACTTTTTCCCTCAACCTGCGCGGTGAGGTGCTGGACTTTTGATGGCGAGCAGCTTTTTCCCGTTTCGGTCGCATAACTCCAACGATCCCTCAACTTCGACGACCAGCAAGAGCTCGCCGTTTACCCATGGGACTAGAGTGAACCGACTAGGCCGTCGGCGTCCATTGAAATCGGCCTATTTGTCACAACACCCGCCCAAAGGCAGACAACCTTGAAACTAGTGAAGTCGCCTAAACGTATGTGGGAATAGATGAAGTATGGATGGCGCACAACGAGCTCAGACGGTTCAGCGAACGAGCAACGACAACGAAAACGATAGCGAGCAGGTTTGTGCGCATGAAGCGCAGAGCAAGGTGCAGAACTCTCCAGGGGCATGGCTGCTTCACCTGTATGCATGCCTCTACCTCAGAAAGCTAAGGAGAATGCCGCGAAAATTCAAAAACCATACCCACTTTGCCACGATCAGTCATTCTTGAGGAGTCTGTCGTCGTTTTGACTCCTTGAAATGGCTATTCTGCGAAGAAGCGACCGAAAAGCACCGCAAATTAGCTAAAGATTACAGCCGCGTTCACTTTGCAGGCATATTTTTGCCCGAGATTCTACAACAGGTCGAAAATTTTCAGGCATGACTGCGAACATGTAAAGCCTTGAAGCAACATCATCAAAATCTGCATCGAGCCGACACAATTCTACATTAGTTCCGAGCTAACTCTGTTTGTGTATCAAGTGCAATATGGACGTTCTTCGGGTCGTTTCCCTGGAACGTTTCTATTATCAGATAGCGGCGGGAAACTTTCAATGGGGGATTTATGTAACGACTACGAGAATGATGCCGTCACCGTGGGCGAAACGGTACAAACGTTTAGGATCAACGAAGTGCGCGCGTATCTTACGTGGTTTTCTTCGCTAGACCGACACTCCACTATTCTTACGAAGGTCGCAACCGTCGGGTGGCCAGTATGGCCAATAAAAAAGGAGCGTAACAGCTCAAACACATTCATGGCGCTGGCCAATCGGGAGAGGTAGGCGGAAACCTGGATATCGCCGAATGCGTCTACTCTGCCAAGAACCATAAGGGACCAAGCGACGTGGTCCGTCACGCCAATGAAACCGCTTGACTCGCCATTGGCAACAACGCATGCAGGGCTCGCTACGAACGTGACAAATTGGCCTCGTCCGTTTGGGTAAAAGACTGGCAACAATATACGAAGAGCGGATGGCCCACGGGGTCGGAACGAGGCAAGCTACGTTAATACGCCCCCGTACGTAGCTCTATTCTGATATGAAACGTCTCCGCTCAACATTTCTCCATCAACGACAAACTGACAAAACGTGCACATAACGAAAGTACAGTCAACTGAGCGCAGCGGAACATCTGCGCGTTGTCGATGAAGCGCCTTGGCAATCCTTCGCCAACTTTTATCTGTGGAAATTCGGCACGAAATGGCCTCCTTGGTCGGCTTTTTCGAATGCCAGAAGGATTCCGCTCGCATATCACACTATGATGGTTTGGCGTCACTTAGCAAAAGCGTCGCGACACATGTTAACGGAGCCGTCGACGTCGCGACGGTTGCAACGGCGAGTCGTACGCACCCAGCGAAACAAACGGTTGATCCACCTCGTCGGAGCCATGCTCCACTGTTGGACTCAGTCGCGCGACCTTCGCGCAATGTGCGCGAGGCGAGGCCGAAGAAATTGAACGACAAAACGCCTCAGATGGGCGAAGCACACGTAGGCACACTCAGGACTGTCGATTCGCAGACACCAGAGTCGTGGCTGCGGCCTATCGGAACGGACGCAAGCAGCGGTCCTTTTGACTGGATGAACGAATTCTGCAACGGATGGCTGAAGAGTGGTGTGTCTACATGGTGGCTCGGTGATCAGGGGGTCTAGACTTCGTCCGGCGTGACGCGCTGACTCCTGCTCTGCCACCGCGTCTGGCCGGCTGTTGGAGCCTCTTCTTTCTTCTCTCGGTTCATTTGGTGATATTTTTTCCCTTGCTTCTTCACATTTTTCCGCCCTGCAACGCTCGCCAGGGTCTATGGGCACTATGGAGGTTTGAACAGTTCGCAGTGCTTTCCCTTTTTTCCGCCACTTTTTGCACTCTCCCCGGCTTTCTCTGCAGTCAAACGATGTTTATGGGCTAGTGGGACGAAGTGGGCCATCACCGTGGGCAACATCGAAAACGACGAAGGGCCGAGGTTCTATTAACCTCTTTCCATAGCATAACACGCATCCGATCAGAGACCAGGAGACGCCACATTGGGGCGGATTCCGGACTGGTGAAGGTCGCGCTGTCAGCGGCGGAGCAATGGAGGAATTCGAGGGCTCGCCGCGCATCGTTTTTGGGCGTAACGCTGCCGTCGCCATCATTGCCATTCACTCATCCAACTGCATAGAGGACAAATCGACTACAAGCCAAGATGAACAAGCGGTAAATGTCGGGTCAAGTAACGGAAACGTCGACGACGAAAATTGAGCGGCCAGCGAAAAGGTTCGGCGTCTTCGAGCGCCAAGCTACGATTGCTACGTAGCAGGTCATCGAACTGTGCTTCAATTATAGTGCACTCACATTCGGTGTTGACTTGTTAACACCTGCTAACGTCACCGTTTTGTTTCAGGAGACAGAAACCAGCCGGAGTCCCTGAGGAGCTCGCAGAAGACTGCGATAGAGATACTGTATAATAAACAGTGTCGGTTCTGGTACAGAACTGCTCTTAGGCCTTAGCCCTGTAGAGGATGGAGTTCGCCTGCCGGAACACAACTTGAGATGGACCAGTTCGAAGTCACTTTGCCAGTCCATTCCTGCTCAGAGAAGTGTGATGGAGAGTGGAGTTTTGACGTGGACGGCAGTGCGAACGGGATACTGTCCTCTGGTTTCGTCCTGTTTTTTTCTAGATGTATGAATGTCGTCACGGTCGGTGGCGTGGTGCGTGCGCGTACGCCAAGCCGGAGGAGGCACGCAGGCGCGCGGATTCGATTTCCACTGTTGTACATTCACAGTTATATGAGGTGATCCATCCATGTGACGAAGTATTGCAAAAAAGCGGTACCGTTGTATGTTAAATGTCAACTGATGATCAGCCCTACAAATATTTTTTCTCTCTAGATGATGAATGCCGCCCGTTGCTTGCGCCGCGTGGTGGGACGTCCACTGGTTGTGGTCTCTGAGCCGTTTATCGGCCAGGAGTTTTTTCCTTAGTTTAAGGCAAATATCGTTTTTTCTTTGAGAAGTGACTGCTTCTACAAAACGTTAATGTGTCATTTACATGTAGAGTTTTTCTCTCGTTTGGCAGGCGAGTGTTTTTCGACGGGTTCGCAATGGCCTTGAAAGCCTGCGACATCGATAACGCCATGATGCACTTATCTGCTCAGGTCAATTAGTGTAAAGGGAACGAGGGAAAAAGGACAGAGGAACAAACTTATATTTTCTCGAACGTATTGGATCGTAGCGTAGTTTTAGGCGATCGATGCCGCTATACGGAGATGAACCATCGTCAGGCAAAAGGGATTTTTCTCGGAGAAATAAATGGTCGTCACTAATCGGAGGCCTTATAAAGGCTAACGTTACATTAGTAGTTCCAAGGTCAAAATGATTTCTAGCGCGAGTTTGTTTTTTCTAGAAAAAGCCACTCTGAAAATGAATGGATGATGATTTGCCACAGTTTGAAGATCACTCTCCCTCTATGATGAACACGGAGTTCATCAGAAACTGGAAAGCTGAAACAAAATTACATCGCCAAAACGGAAAAAACACTAAATTGTCAGCACACTTGTGTGGATATTTTGTCGTTGACCACACTAACATGGAAGCCAAGGTCGACGCAGCCTCCGAAGCGAGCACTTATTTCGAAATAAAATAAACCACGTATGCATGGATCAAATACACATACAAGCAAGGCTGCACCCCTTATTTAAGGGGAAAGAAAGTTAAAAAACAAAACAAAAACGTTCCTCGCTGTTGCCCCCCCTCCCCCCGTTCTTTGTGTGCTTGAGCGTCGTGCGTATGCCGAATTCGATTTGGCCCACATCGACTGCGTCTCGGAGTTTTTCGGAGCACTCTGAACCGCGCGCCCAATCGACTCGACGTCGCTCGGTCCTCCTTTCCCGAAGGCCTCGAGGGCACGCTCACCAAGGCCGTTATTTCTACGGACGTCGGGGCCCGGTTTCCGCTCCACTTTCGGAGTTCCCCCCGCGTTTTCTGGGACGAGAAAATCGTAAAAGGCTTTTGAAGCACCTCCGGCCGGTGCCGTCCCGTATGTCATGGCAACGCAGCGACCAGCGCCGTCGGATCATCATCAGGGCACTCGTTCGGCCGCGCCTTCACCTGTACGACAATTTGATTGGCCGCCGCCGACGACGTCGACGGCAGTTCGGTAGAGGTTGCAGCCGACGTACCGGATACACAGTACATATTAATTCGCCTTCCTCATAGCCCCTTCACTCCTCACCCATTGGGGGTCTCAGATTTTTGGAGCTCCTCGACCGATCGGCGGGGTTCGGGCCTGACGAATCGGGGCAGTCGTCCGCTGGCCGCGGTGGCAAGCGAAGTGTGACCGAGCAAAGGACAACGAAAGGACTCCTTTGCGTCGATCCCATCCCACTCTGTTGGACCCCTCTTCGGTTGATATCTCATCAGGCAAGGCGGCCGGAGTGGTGGTCTAACTCTGGATGAGTTGTTCCGCAGAGATATGGGATTCGATGTCGTGAAGGCGGCCAGCGTCAGATCTTCACTCGTAGCGACGGGCGAGGGTGGTCGCGTCTGACGCTGGTGCCTGACGAAAAGTCTAAGAGGTACGGGGGCTACCCTCGACCGCGGGAAGTCTTCCTGTCGTACGAGAATCACGAGAGAAGAGTAAAGAGAGAGTGGAGGAGGAGGAAGAAGAGGAGGTAGCAGAGAACCAGGGACTGGATGAGGCGGGAAGGGGAAACCAGCGACCACTGAAGCAGCTTTTTGCTACTGGCTCTCGACGAAGTGGAACACCGAAACGATCATCGGGTAGCCAAGTGCCTTTCCATGTTCCTTCGTTCCTCGGGATGATTGTGGCATACAACAGCCGCGCAGAGCCGAGTATACCGTTGATACACACACACACACACACACACACACACACATACACAGCTATAAGCTACCAGTCAAGCCACTTAGCCTGGTGGCTACCTTACTTACCGTCGTCGCCATATCGTTTGTCGGCACAATCGCACAGGACATACCCAGACACGGGAACACATCCAGGCGCATATGCTCGATAGCGGAGATACAGGGGGGACATAGCATCGGAACATGGCATCGATGTGGGTTGCAC
Organism: Tropilaelaps mercedesae; assembly: GCA_002081605.1. NCBI lineage: Eukaryota > Metazoa > Arthropoda > Arachnida > Mesostigmata > Laelapidae > Tropilaelaps > Tropilaelaps mercedesae. Next base: position 13,709 of record MNPL01020402.1, read on the forward strand.
GAACGACCTCCTCGCCCGGGCGGAAGGACGAAGCTTCTGCGACTTTTGTGACGAGCGGTGTGGATCGGGGAAACGCGGTGGAAAGCTCGAGCTTCGGGGGAGTTGAAGTGGGGATGAGGGGGTCCGCTGTCTGTTGGGGGGTAGGGGGTTCCGAAACTCCGCTCTTTCTCTATCGGTTCTGAACGGATCATCATCATCATCGTCGTCGGCTCAGGAATTGTCCTTCGAGGCTGGGCTCAGTGTGCCGAGCGTGTCCTGAGTATATACGTTAAGCTTTTCAAACACACATACGGGCTCGTGTGTGTGTGTGTGTGTGTGAGCAGAAATCTTAATATTCATCATGTACAACACAGCGATGATGTTGTTCGTCTGGATCTGTTCGGCCGTTTACGCGCGCATGTGGGAACGCCGGTTTCGTTCGGGGGCCCGCATGGAGCTCAGTGGTCGTTCCCAGGATGGAACAGATTCGCCTGATCCTTATTGGTTCGCGGAGGACGAGACGGCGCAGACGTCGGAGAGGAAAGGGGGGTGGTGGGTGGGGCGAACGAAATCTAGGTATGCACCGCAGGGCATACGTCGGTACACGTGCTCAAGCTATCCGAAAGGATTCTCAAAAGGCCTCAAATTTCGGAGCCTGCCGGACGCACAGCAAAATTATTCTGGATAGTGGTACCTTTGTGGCACGTTTATGAATGTCGTCTCACTCCTACATCGATTTATGCCACCGAAAAGGTGATGACGCATCGCAAAGCAACCGTTGACCAGCTAAAATGTTCGCCCGCCCGGACGTCTGGTCAAGGTGTGTTTTGTGTTGATCGGTTTGTAGGCTAATCGACATTTGAAAAATCCCAGATAACAACGTACGCCCTCTACGAGTAAATAGCGCCCCAAAGTCTAGCGAACAAGTCCAAGGCTGAATCAATGACGGTGGACGATAAAGCGATGCGTGGCAGTTGCTTGGGCACGGACCATCCGCGTCGCTTCAGCGAGGGAGGGTGCGCAATGGAGCCTGTCGTGTCTACTATAACCTCCCTCGACTCATACCGCGTCTCTCGGGAATGGTAACCAATCCTGTGGACGCGGGTGTCTGATGAGGCGAATCCGTTGCCCACAGACCACACGAGCAGGCGGCGAGAATGCTCACGCGAGTGTGCACGCCGCTTGCCGCTCAGATATTGCCTGAGATACGTCGAATTTTCTGATCATTTCTGAGCACGTGTCTGCGCGCTGAGGCTTGATGGAGGCGTGTTGCATATGGACGTGTTCACGCGGCTACGATCTAGGGTACGTCGGAGGTGTACAGGGACAAATAACAGTCGCACGAATAATCTGGGTGTCTGGCGTCGAGGTCGAGGCGGCGTCGTAGCGGCAGGAGGCGTCCTGAAAAGGATACGACGACGACCAAATGCTGATTAGGCTATACGTCGGCACATTTGTCCAATCTCTTCCGTCACTTTTTCTTGTCGAGTCTCGTCCGCGTGAGGTGAGCGGCTTAACTCTTCTTCGGCATTGAGGTTTTTTCGAGGGTTGTAGCCTACTTGTAGCGTTTATTCAGACGTGGTCGAGGTGTCGTCACGCACGACGACCTTGCAGGTCATGAACTTGGATATAACGACGTACCAACGTCAGTAGAACGCAAAAGTTAGCAAACTGGCACAGTTCAACACAGCCATGATGACGTGAGGCACGGCTGAAGACGCCACTTCGGCCGTTTTCATCTTCAGCTTCGCCTGGAGCTGCGCGTGCTAGCAGGTTTCGTTTTTTTTTTTTCTCGTCGGACGTTCGATGAGCCACACGACGACGCCACAAATGTTTGAGCAAATATATGGGTTCACCGAAGGACACGCAGATCCTAACCAGCGGGGAGAAGATGTATAGGTCTCTTCGTACGCTAGGCTTTTCTCGGCCTAATCGTAGGCCTGGGCATGTCCGTCAGAGAATGAGTGTGTCTGTGCGTGAGCGCCTGTGTTGTAACGTCCCTTGGGCAAGATCCTCATTTATGGCTGTACGCGAGCGTTAGCTGGCTGTCTTTTTCGCTCTAACCAGCGCCACGCTTAGATGGACAGTGGCGCGTTTCCATCCTCTCATCTTGGCCGGGGAGGAGAAGGGGAGGAGGCCAGGGCCCCGCTTACGAGATCTTGTGCTGTATGCGTATATCTGTCTTAGGGGTGGGGCACTTCACCGGCCGGCTGGCGTTGGACTGGCCAAATCTCATCATTTCGAGGCCCCCGACAGGCAGGCGGGC
>MNPL01020403.1:29712-50915 GCA_002081605.1 Tropilaelaps mercedesae
GCAAGCAAGTCAGTGGCAGCTTACCAACGAAAACTCCCACCACCACCACCGCCGCCGCCGCCGCCGCCGCCCCCCCTTGTGCGCATCCTTCGCAGGCCCTCACACGGAGTGGCACGCAAGTGGTAAGGTGGAAGAAGACACCCAGAGTTACCTCGATGGAGCCATGCCATTAGAGTTAATGCACTTCCACACTGCTCACTCTAGATCTGTTTAAGAGCGACTCACTTCGATAGTAGATCCACCTGCGATGACTCCCGATCTGGCGCGCCATTGCCGCTTATTCTACACACACGCGCGCGCGCGGATGTACGTAGATATTGTCGTGCTCTTTTAGTGTCTACAGAATCGATATGTATAGAAGCCGCCCTTTCGTCGTATACATTCACGTACAGGTCGGCGTTACATCGTTAGGAGCGGGGGTAAAGAGGTGGCGCAGGGGGGTGCGGGGGTAGCAATAATAATAATCAGGAGTAAGTGCCGCCGAAGCAGGCCTGACCGCTTTATGCTTCAGGCCTATTAAACATGTTCGCTTGTCTTCGCGCGTGCGGCGCCCCATGAACTAACCAACCGGGTCCATGACGCCGTTCATCCGACGACGACGACGACGATGATGATGATGACGACAACGATGACGATTTCCGTTCGAGTTGACGTCGTTCGCCATCGAGCGGAGTAGCGTGCCGCGGTGGGAACGAACCGTGTCGTTGTCCGCCAGCCGCTGTCAGCAGGTCGTCATCATCAGGTGCAATACGCGCGTCACATCACCTGGCAGGCAATCGAGACGTGATGGAGACGCAGCAGCCATGTCGATGCAAGAGCCAATGCTGCTGCTGCTGCTGCTGCGAAGAGACAGGCCATAGAAGCCGGACGATGATCACCCATTCGGGGCCATGTTGAGCGCCACGTTTCGAGCTCTTTCGCTCAAATGGCGCCTCCCAAAATAAGTCTCTCGCTGTTTTCGCCTCGCTGTCTCTGTGTTTCTCGTTGTCTATCGCCATCTTGCGTTCTTCCTTTGGCTGACTCTCTCGTCGAATGGCTGAAGAAGCCTCTATAGCACATCCGGTTAAAAGACGCGAGTCTGGAAAAAGAGACGAGCGAGCGACAATTCCACTTGGCCGCAGCGAGCGCCACTCAGAGACTGACTGAGAGGGAGAAACGCTCGTCTTCCAGCTCTTCCAGGACGCTTCCTTCGTGACGCGCGGAAGCTGGGACAGGGGAAGATCCTAGTAGGATAACATGATTTAGGCTAAGATAGATGACCGACTCGGGCCGGCTATCGACAGAGGCGACGACGACGACGACTCAACAAGCGACACAACGACAAGAACGACAACAAAATGACGACGAGCTCCCAATAGCAGAATCGCGCCAGTTACACGGCTTAAGTTAAACGGGACGAGGTAACGTAGTGACACCTTTGGCCATCGAACAATCGCCGATTTCGTTCGCTGGAATACGCGCAGTGAACAGCGTCCACCGACGACTGCGTACACTCGATTTTGTCCATATTCGCATAGCCGATAACGTTCAATAACGATAATAATAACAGCAATAATAATAATAATAATAATATAGCATTTCTACACTGCTTGAAGGAATTTTCTTGACCGACCGCCGATTTACTCGTTTGCACGAGCAGCAAACTGTGACGCGTTGCGGGTCGCTTAGTCTGCAGCGTTCGTTGCAAATGTTTCATCCTAGAGAAACAACAGGGGGTGCGCGATACTAAAAAGCAGATCGAGAGAGAGAGAGAGAGAGAGAGGGGGGTACAAGAGAGAGAGAGAGTCACGCTCTCAATGCAGAGCCCAACTGAAAAACCTAAGAAGGGATGCGAAACTCAAGCTCAGGAGGCGTTTGATTGACAAAGAGAGGAAGGTCCCGTCACAGTCGACGGGCGACGAAACGATGAGTCCAGAAGCAGAGACGCGTCCGAGATAAAACTCGCTGGTGGTGCCATACGAAATAGCAACCTTTGTCGCCCCTCGAATGTCTGTTGGCCACGCAGGCAGGGGAGCCGTTCCCAAACTGCGCTCACCTCTTGGCCGGCTGGCAGAAGCGAACCCGACCGACGACGACGATGAAGAGTTGAGAATGCCCAACTATGAGAGCAGCAATCCACGACCATCGGCTTAGAACTTGACGACGACGACGACGACGAACTAGTCGTAGTATGGAAAATCGCCGTTCGCCTGTAGCGAGCAGGCAGGCGTTCGATTGCTCGACATCACAACTCGTCTGCACGGGAGCGCGTCGGCTGCACTCGGCGATGTAGTCGACAACAGCCCCCGTCTGATGGGGGCTGTCAAGGAATCCTTCCAGATGGCCCAACTGTCTAATAGCGCATAGACAAATAAAGTGTTCGTATAAAGAAATCATCGGCAAGCTAAAACTGATCGTTTTAATCTTGTCGTACGGCTAAACGCGCCCGTGGAGGCTACTACGACACACACGAAGGCATTTTTTTTACTGTGGAGAAAGACGCTGCTCTGGTGCGAGCGTAGTCATCAATAGTGAAGACTATCTTCCGCCATGGGGAAAGTCATCTGGATGGGCTGAGATCTGTCAAAAACAAAAGCGATTGATAGCGCCCGCTGCTACAGAGTAGCAATACGGAGCAGCGCGAGGCGTGGTCGGACGCGACGAGTTCTTCTCGGCAGAATTAAATGCCTTCCCCATCACCCCCCTACACCCCACTCCGGTATTCGCCCATGGCACGCGTCTCGAGGAAGAATGAACGCCCGCATGGCGTGGGTACCACCAACACGGCCGGATCCAACGCGCGCGCGCGCGCACGCACGAACGCACGCACATACACAGACGCGCACAAAAGTGAACGGTAGGTCGTGTTCTTCTCAGTCATTGTAGAACAGCAGAAGCAGTAGAGGCGCACGCAAGCGACCAATCGGTCAGGTTGGCTGTCGATCGGTCGAACGGCCAAGACAGTGCCACCGTTGTTAGGGTGGCCTGTCAAACGGCCATCGACAGTCCCCTGCTTAGACACACACACACACACACAACTGGTTCCCCCACTCCCCGCAACTACTTGGAGCTACTTCATCCACCCACGCCACCTCCTCCACCCGCCTCCTCAGCAGACTCGCTCTATAGATTACAAAAAAAAATGAACTAACTTTGCATTCTTCGTTCTCGGCCTCCATTGACGCTGCAGTTGGCATTGATCAGCTGCGAGGTAGCCTGAAGGCAATGAATGCTCTGCTGAAGTGCTCGGTCGTACGATGCCGTTTACGAGACACCGACCCGGGGCCGTGTTTCGGGCCCTGGCTCGGAGCTATTTCAACTAACTTGTCCATACCCCTCACCCCACCTAACCCCAATTATTGTGTCTTTTTTTGCCGTCTCGAGATGAAGCCGTTGACGACATCTTGGAAATGCTGCGCGGAAGAACGTTGATGGAAGTGCATTTTTCCCCAGTTGACTCGTCTGAAAACAATATTTCGCTCATCAACGCAGTAGTAGTGCCTAATTGAATCAATTTAGGGCTGGGTTCCAATTGCGTTTCAGACAGCCGTCGCCGCCCCATTTAGCCCAGACGGCCGCTGAGCTGCTTGACAACAACAACAACAACCGAGAGAGATAGATAGCGAGAGATGGAAATGAAGAGACCCGAGAAAAAGGGCCGATGACATATCTGTGAGTAATAACAGCGTCGACGAACGCGCACTCGGCGACGAATGCTACGGCATTCGGTAGTCAGCACCGAGGCAATTGTGGAACGCTCGAGTCAGCCATGCCCAAACGTACACAAACGACGCCAGCCGACGCGGCAACTTGTTTTGCTGGGTCTCGTCCCTTTTTGTACGCCTGTCGCCGTATCAATTAACGACCGATGGATGTCTGCTACACGATTACCGCCCCGTCAAGCGGTGGCGGCGGCGGCGGCCAGGCTGGGCCACACCGCTGGGTCGTTTCGTTTGTTCGTCGACCGCGTCTGCCCTCTCTGTCTGTCTGTGTCTCTCTCTCTGTCTCTCGCTATCTCTCTCTATCTCTCGCTCGCTTTGTCTTACTCGCACGCACGGTCTCTGAACTCTCGCGATTTCAGAGGCCCCCCATTAACGGACTAGACGGACGCGGCCGTGAGATCGCATCGCGGCGTCGAAACGAAGAGTGAGAGATCTCGCACGACTTCTAGTTGACAGCGCGCGCGCGCGCGCGCGCGCGCGCGGTTCACGCCGGTGCTCGTATGTGAACGTTCTTCATGAGGGATTGTGCGTGTCTGTGCGTGTGTTGCTAACTCCGCTGTGTCTGCTATCTGGCGTGATGTTAATATAACGACAAGCCGAGACCGTATCGCTAATCAAGCTGAGAAAAGAGGGACGACTTAAGACAAGTCACTGACAAGACGCCGCTTGTCGATGGATGGGTCTTCGCTGTCATTTCAGTGAGAGCGACGGTGGCGGCGGCGGCGGCGGCGATTCTCGGAGTTTTCGCCCCTGCTCAGACGGGCACCCACTGCTGACCCACTGCTCCACTGCTCAGCCGTACCAATAAACCAGATAGAGAGAGGATCCTGGTCGGGCGTCAGCAACCAAATGAGCTAGGAGACCACGTCAGCGGCTTTTTCGCCTTTGGATGTGTGTGTGTGTGTGTGTGTGTGTGTGTCCATGCTAAGGCGCGCCACTGAAGGAGCTGTCTAACTGAGACCGAACTAAGGGTATTAAGTGGGAGCTGGTGTTGTTTGTGGGAGGTATTCGTACCGATGGTGGTGGTAACGTTGTAGGACACAGGACAACGCCACGGATCAACAGGACTTCTGAGGAGGATTAGCATCCGGCCCGGCCAGGCAAGCAGGTACAGTTCGGTGGGCAGCACAACGCGAGAAGTGGGTGCTACTTCTCGCCATCCGTTTGACATAGCATACCACCGCCTTTCTACCAAAGATCCACCAAGATCTACCTATTTCCCCAGCCTTAACCCCGTTTCCCTAACCCCAAAGCTCCCTCCAAGTATCCTTGCCTTTCTTTGTTCCCAGCAGCGGTCGCTTCACTGTTTCCACCTATTACACACGACGAGCAAACACTTCTCAGAGCAAAGCTTCTGCATGTCCACGTCAACCAGCAGGCAAGTGGCGAGCTTGTACAAGTTAAATAAATGGATTAAAGTGGACTTATTTGCAAGAATTAAATACAAAAAAAAATACGCCACAGCCAACGTTTGTTCGTTTGCTTCCGTTTTACTCTCAACCTCCTTTGGAAACGGGAGCAAAATAGATGCAAATGGGTAAAGCGTAATGGCGATCGACGGTTAAGGTGAGCCACAGCAGCGAAGGGTAAATCCATCAATTTATTGGAATAGACGCATTAAATGACCTCGTGTTCCAGCGTCCCGCCTTGCCAACACAGCGAACGACACACATCTGTCACTACTATTCACGCGCTGGACCATCTACCAGCACACACACACACACACACACACACACACAAACACACACACACACACACACACTCTGTATAGGATATATACGCGCGCATTCGGTTTTCGTTTGGTCGAATCGAAGCCTCAATCAACAGCCAGAAAACGATCTCCACTGAGTTCTTCTATATCATCATCATCTTCTTCTTCTTCTTCTGCTTCCCGCGCCTTCCCCCATGATTAGTTCAGCCGCATACCAGCCACGACCCAACGGCCACAAGTTCGTCTTCCTCCCCTACAGTCTACATGTAGGATGATGCCTCGTTATCCCCTGTATTTATAGAACGCATCCGCCACCGCCGCCACCGCCGCCGCCGCCGCCGCCGCCACCGCCGCCGCCTGCTCTCGTGGTGTGCACGGGATGCGCTGGCCATCATGGCTTCTCTATGCACATCGGACGATGCCTGCCAGTGCCAATGCAGCGGCCTACGGCGGCTGATAGATTCATACGTGACTCTCTTTCTCTATATTTCTCTCTGAGAAAACCGCAGTATTTCTCTACGACCCCGTCACATTTGTGTTCTCTCTGCCCGGCCGTCCTTCTGTCAGCCTGCGGCTCTATCCCGACGGCCGCGAAACTCCGCGGTGGAAACTAAGGGGAAGAAAACTCACACACGCTCGTCGCTTGAATGTGAGTGAGTTGCTATGGTGATAGCTTGAGCCGCGCGCTGCGTGCGGCGGACGACGCGTAGCTGCCAGCCGAGCGGCTGTCAAGGGGCGTCAGAGGCCGCACTCACTTTTCTGACTCATTTTCCTTCCAAGCGCTGCTGCTGCCGCCGCCACCGCCATTGTCGACGCTACCGCCAATGGCATCATCGTGACGAGCGTCGCTGGATAACTCGACGGACGCACTCAGACGACTGACGTCCAGATACGCCGTTCATGTACGCACGCAGCTAAGCTTTCGAAATGCCAATTGCCGCCCAAGAAACGCTGGGAGAAAACCGAGAGATGAAAAGGAACGAAAACGAGCTCCAGAAGACGCTGTCCAGTGAACTCCAACATCGTCCGATTCTGCGACGGAGGCGGCAGACGCGAGCCGGTCTGGGTGCAGCAGAGCACCCAGATCGGCCAAAAGTGAGCGTCTGTCGTGCGACGATTTCGAAGAGGTCACAAATAAGCGAGACTATGAAGCGATCACCGAACGTTGATTACGCCAGCAGTTGATTAACGCGACACTAATTACGATTAATTACTACAGGAAGCATTACACTTTGAATCTATCGTATAGCATTCTAGCTACTGGCCAATACAAGGAGATAACGGTCTAAAGCAGCTTCCTTCCCACGACACACACACACACACACGTGTAGAAAAAAAGCAAGAAATTCGCCAGGCCAAGTTAGACCAAGGCCAAGAATAAATGGAAACATTTTCGCTGTCGGCCGGCCTGCGCTTAACATGACAGTTCGCTGGTCAAAAGGTGTTTGACTGGGGACAGGCCGGGTCCTATGCGAAGGCGTCGGAATCCACCATCTTCTCATATTCTAGTCTTCTCACGAGAGGCCTCTTCATTCTATGTGGCCAGGCCTGATCGACCAGCCAGAACGGCAGTCACAGGTTTTCCCCGGGTGACAACCTCAGCCTCTACCTGGAGGCTTTCGAATGAGGTGAGACCTCCAAAGGCCGAACAGGCCAAACAGGCCGAGACCAACGGGTGGGTACCAGCCAACACTGGATGACGGCTCAGCGCTCGTTCAGGGGGAGCGGACCGCGGTTCTGGCACGACCCCTAAATGAGACATCTCCCTGAAAGAAAGCGACAACATGGACACACCCAGACGCTCGCCGACGCATAGTCGCACAGCAGCGACTGACGCCCGCTACGAAACACAGCGCTCGACTCCGACTTTACCCTGCTTCCTTAAGCACACGACGATGGCACATCGGCCGCCCCGACGGCCAACCCAGACAGGCTACGACGGCGTCAGCAACCAACCCGACTGTGATTTCTCTTCCACTTGGCAGACACAGGCCCTACGAGCGAGCCTGCCCGACGAAGGCTTACCGAGCCTGGCGGACGAGCAGGCCCGCGATCGACTCTCAACACACATCTATTTTAGTTCGGCACATCCTGTCCTCAAAACGGTCTCGAACAACTATCCCGGCATTTTGCCAACACGGACAACCCGAACGAATGGCCTGCCAACGGGTGCAGGCAACCGCCGTCGCCGTCGCTTACTCAGGCCGACTCGCCTGCAGTGCCTGCTGATTCTCGACGCGTTCGCCGACACACGCGCGTGCACACACACAAACGCGCGCGCGCGCGAGTAGGGCCAAGCTTAGTCGAGCTCGGTGGCGGCTGTTAGCTGCTCCCTCTGCTTTTCAAACTCGAGAGGGACGTCGCCGAGTAGGCTTAGGCCCAAGGCCCGCCACGATGAAGGCCCCGCAGTCTCCTCCGCAAAAAGATCATCTTCCTACAAATGGCCTGCGCTTCTAATTGTCAGACGAGATCGAGATACTAAACACTCGGTCCTGACGCGCCGAATCCGGTAAATCCGGTCCTAGCATCGGTTTGAGACTGACGAAATGCCGGATTCCGTCACCTGATCTCGTCTGTCAATCGGATATGAAACCCGAGCAGAGAATAACGCTCAAATGAATAAACCACAACGAGATAAGTAACCTAAATGATCACTGGCCCTAGTAGGTCCGCTGGTCCTAGTAGGTCCGCTGGCCGAGCGAGGTCGCGACCGCTGCTGTAGTCCTTGCAGCAGAGCGATTACTCAAAGATGTAATTTGGCGGAAAGATCCGACTGATTCCCTTGTGTCCTTGTGTTCGGTAACCTGCGCCGACACCGATTGGAAAAGGCCCAGCGCACAGGTGACGTTGCTGTTTCGGATGTAGTTGGTCTCGATAAGATCAGAAGGTTGTCAGGAGCACGATGCTCAGAAAGATCTTCTCGAATCAAAACCATCTGTCTTATCAGCTACAAGCAGCAGTAGCAGCAGTAACAGCAGTAGTAGCAGTAGCAGTAGTAGTAAGTAGCCATAACAGTCGCATTTTTAAGAGTTGCGTCGTTCTCGAGAGTTTCAGTTAATTGTTTCCAACAATTGTACGAGCCATTTTGTGGGAGAGAAATTTGAATAAATACAGCAGAACACGTCTTCATCAAACCACGACGTAGGTGTGCCTACTTTCTTTCTTTACGAAACGGGAAACTTGGGCAATACGACGAGAGGGCAACGAACATGAACTAATCTATTCGGCAAGGGCAATCCGTCCGGTTCGCGCATGGCTACATAAGAACGACGACGACGACGAACACAGTCAATAGTGACAAGCGATGAGACAGAATGTCTGACTAGAAGTGTCGTTTTTTTGGAACTATACCCACAACGTGCGCGTTCGCTTTGGAATCAGACGGCATTCAACACGCGGCACTCCAGCGCCAAAGCCTAACTCCATTAATCACCTCGCCCAGAGGAGACAACGGACCAGCCTGCGACCGGCACCAGAACCAGCCGAACAAGGCGATACAGCAAATAACAACCATCTCACAATGGGAGTCTGACTCCCACACCGGCGCCACGTCAGACCGCCGCTCACAAACAACTGACGAAGCGGCCAGCCAAGATGGAGGCCAAGAAAAAAAAAAACCATCGACACCTCCTTCGCTAACACACAACATCCAAGTAGGCTCATTTAGGCTTTCCAGGGTGGACGAAACCGGTCACACGACGTTCACATCGATACCTCACAGATGTCGGATGTACACACACACACACACACACACACACACACATAAACACGCATACATAGGGCACCCATATCTCTCGGGAAATGTTCACTCGAAACGCGCACTCAACTCTCCGCTAGGCCAGACGAAATGGCCATTGCCTTGAACGATGACGCCATAATGAATTGTCACGCCAGATAGTCGTGCCCTTCGTGCCGGCCGAACACACAACGACCACAGAGTGGCTACACCCCCGCCGTCCTGACGACGACGACAACGACCAAACAATCCACCAGGGCCGCAGTCGCCGCCAGGCCGCTAACCAGCCGACGAGACAACGACCGATCACCGACGCCATCATCGCCAATATCGTCGATAGCAGCAGCAGCAGCAGCAGCAGCAGGAGCAGTCTCAGATCCAAAGCGGCCTCCCAAGAAGAGACGCGACCAGTAAAAGCAACAACGGATCGTCGGACAGAGGCCGGGCGGGAAAAAGTCGCTGAGCAACAACAGGGTGTTGTCAAATCGAACAAGAGCTGATCCAAACTGAGAAGGGCGTGGGGCCAAACAGGGGTACATGGGGGGCGGGGGCGCATTGCGGCGGGCGTCTTCGTCCCCAGACGTAAAAACGTCTCAGCAGTTGTCTGTCTGCCACTTGACGCCTCGATTGTGTTGCTGCAATGCTCACGCACGACGCGCCGGCCGCCCCCCCGACCGACCGACGCTGCAGTAAGAACTTCTTATAAATACACGCGGCATTCGACGCGGCGAGAGAGAGAGAGCGTCTTCTGTCGTGCGGAGGGGTGCCACCCCGACGTAGCCGGCCCTGTTATCGGGGCCGCGACGGAAGCCGACCAGCCTGAGCAGGACGAATACCTACAATTTCAGAGGTGCCACCAGGAGGAGGAGGAGGAGGAGGATGGTGGCTTCCCCATAATCGGCCAATGCTTGCCGGCGGTCCAGCCGGGCCCTCCGGCGACTACCGCGGAACGATATCGCCCATCTGGGCTGGGGTGCCAGTCCTGGGCGACAGTGTTCTTCTGCCAACGACGACGACGACGACGGCGGCGACAGCTAAAAATGCGTTGTCCCTTGAACACCGGCGACGGACGGGCGTTAGGGACTAAAGCGCTGTCGCGACCGGGACCTGCTCGACGCTGCCGCCCATTGGGCAGAAGCGTACAACTGAAAAACAAGCACAAATAACTTGGGCCCGGACGCCAACGACGGCCGTGAAGTCGCTGTTTTTAGCAGATGCACGCAACTCATGGGACGAAGTTGACTTCACTGCACGCACATTCCCCACATCGTCCCCCTGCTCCTCATTTCACCTCTTTTTCTCTCAGTTCCTGTTATGTAGGCCAACGACGAATCGGAATTAACGTCGAACGCCTGACCACTGCGTATCGCAGTCAGATGGTCTAGTCAGATTGTATCCGACGCCGGCGGTGAAGTTACGCGTTCATAGATTGCGCGCATAAACGCCTCATCCCGATATAGATACACGTTGACACTTGAGTTTGTTTTGTTTTTATGATTGTCCGCGTTTTTCGGCCATCGATCCACAGCTCTGGTTGTTAGGCCTCCGACGTCGTCGAGCATAAAAATCGCTTAGCGCACAACTGACGTCGACCGACTCGTTCTCATCGTGTTTGGCTTCGTCATTATGAGCCGCTTTAAAGCCGCGGACCATCACTTCTGCATCGCTTCTGATCGGAGTGAGTGACAACTCCGATCGAAGCCCAACTGACTGAGGCAATCAATCGACCGTATCGGACCGAACCCGCCCAACCCGTTATTACCGTGACGGACACTCACGACAAGCTCAAATCGACGATGACATGAGCGAGCGACTGACGACAAACGGTGCTAACGATGATGCTACTTGAGATTCGTGGGTGGGTGCGCGCGCGCGCGCGCGCGTCCTTGATGGGTGTCGTGTCATCCCAATTCGAATTTGATTTACAAAATGGCCGCCGCCGCCGCCGCCACCGCTAAATCATCGACATAAATGCATGGCGGGCGTGGTAATTGTAGCAGATGTTGTTGTCGTAATGTTGCTTTGACATCGCTTTGGAGTCGCTGCGCCACCGAGTCCATGAAGACTGTTCCCACAACTGTGCCTTGTGCATTGTTGTTCGTTCGTGCATGTTGTTAAAGCACAACTGTGAATGCTCGATCCTACGGACTTCCCCTAGAACGGCATTCCCTGGAGCGGTGGTCCGTCCCGACGTACGCGCGTACAACTGCTTCGTATCGCACTGCTTAAGCACTACGATACGAAACTAATAAACGTCGTCGTCCGCTGACGTGACGACGTTGTTGTCATTATTTCTAGGTGACTCTCGAATTCGTCTCCTCGAAGCTCCTTTGTTCGCTGAGTGGCGTCGATTGGGTCCTTGCGCCGTAGCCAACGCGGCGTTTGCCAATTATAAAAAGGCTAAAAAGGGGGACATCGGTCTGTTAATCGCGTAAGAAACACAAACGAAGCGAACCTTCGTAGCGTCCGAGCGTCCGACCCGGTCGGTTTGGGCGGCCACCGCTCAAACAACGTCGATTAACAATTAGCTGACATTGTCGATGTCGTCCTCCTCCTCCTCCCTTTGGCGAAATTTGTCGTCTACATTCGAACAATGAAATCAACTAAGGCAAAAACGCATGTCCAGCGGCCTTCCTTCGCCGCCCAATTTTTCATGGTGGCCATTGTTTTCCTGTAGGGACGCCCTAGACGCCGCCATACTTAGACATGGTGGCCGACATTAGCGGACACACTCGAGGCCCCCACGGGCCGCGAATCGGGCGCATTCATCTCGGTTTATGTGCCCAAGTTCATTTTCCTGTTAACTGGACAACGCCGGACACCTCAAACAGCAGCCAGAAGGGGCTCCGGTGGCTGAGCCCCTCCTGCCCTCCTCTCCCCATCTCCTCCATGAGCGTCCGGTGTAAATTCTTTATTTCCTTTTTTTTTTGTTTTTGTTCCTCTCAGAATTCTGCTCAAAATCGCAAAACTTTGTCTGCCTGGCGGGTTCTGTTTCCCTTAATCGTTGTTCAACTACTGCTGCTGAAACGACTGTTGATCAGAGAAGTCAGACCAGCCTGCCCTGACCGCATATGGACGGCTTATTCTTCTGACCACGTCTGAGCCGACCATCTGATGATCGCGGTGAAATGACAACGAAGAAAATAGGAACATTCTACAGTAATCGCAAGAGAGATTCTAGAAGAGAGCCTAGGACCTACTCGACGGACGAGGGGGCCTTGTCATGGTAGTTGTCCCTATGAATTAATTGGAGAGAACGTGGCCTAACTTGTGCCTAGATGGAGCGCCTTCCAGGCAAGGTTGCGTATCGACCCGCTCGTAGCCCTTAGCTCGGTGCCTAGAACGGAAGTGCAAGTTCCAACTTCCGCAGAAGATCTCCACCTTTATCAGCTTGGACAGACGCCATCTTCTGCTCGAAGCCTGCCGAGACCTTCCGAGACGTAAGGACCTTCAGGTTGGCCGGCAACGGTTAGACGTTCGTTTAGACGCGGGCGTTTGTGCGCCACACAAGCGCGTGTTGCTACGGTTCAACTTTGTCTTCATCGATTCGCGCATGAGATGAATCTGTACCGCGGTTCAGATCTTCATCGTCTGATTACTGCCCCCTGATTGGGGGACTAGGCGAAGCCGTTACCAATTTCTAGAATCGAATTAGTAGAGCCCGGTCGCTTGATGTTCCTTTGCATACACACACACACACACACACACACTTGTAGATGTACCTGCCTGTATCACACGCACCTGCCGTCGGTCGTGTGCTTCGCGAGCACATCGTTTTGTGCCCATTACTGAACAACTATGGTTTTTCACGCTTCTTACGAGAGGCATCATCATGTACGCCCGACTACCTCGATCAGCTGGTACCAGCACGAACAAATTCTCCTACTTTATTGCTTACTCGATATGCTCGCTACATTGCCGTAGATGTGTTGTTGTTGTTGTTGTTGTTGTTGTTGTTAGCGACTGAAGACGAATGGAGGGTGAGGAACTGATGGCTGATGAACCTGTGAGACAATCTTTGAGTCCGGACGGTTCGGGGACGATGGGCGCTTCGTCGGCTGTGGGCATTTCTATGCGGGACCCCAGGGAGTGCCATTTCGTTCATTTCTGCTAACGACGAACAACGAACAGACGGTAAACAACCGACAGGTCTTCAGCGACAGTCGGGCCAAGCATCGAACAAAAAGAGAGCAACGAAGTACTCTATGCGACTGCTCGTTGAGGGGTCCGAATTTCGTAACAGTACTACAGCCTTCGTCGTTCGTCACCATCAGCATCAGCATTACACTCATTATTAACGATTCGATAAATGCACCAGGCCATTTGCCGTTTACGTTGGCGTGTGTGTGTGTGTGTGTGTGTGTGTGCGCGTCATGGCGCCATGATAGTTGGCCGCAAAGGATCAAGGCCATGGTGCTACAGCAATTTGGCCTACGACTACCTGAAGCACCGAGAACGATTCTAGCCACTACTTCACCACCTAGGGGCAACCGGATATTCATACACACACACACACACACACACACACACACACAGAGCGTAGGAACACAGAGGCACAACGCTCATTGATTCATTAATCACACATAAGCACGCCTTGTGCGATTCGCGAAGAGTAATGGAACAATTCAATGTAATTAGTTTTGCGTTACACGTTCTGTCGTGTGTTATGCGATCTGTTGGCGTCACCGCCGTCGCCGCGTGCAAACCCAAACGGGGAAACACTCTGAAACGCTAAGAACGATCTTCGGCCGCTAGAGGTGGCCGTTGCACTTATTCGTCCTCATCCGTACTCAGAGGAAAGCGCGTGTTGGCGTCAACATGATAACAACACTCGTGTACTCTACATATAAACATTCGCCCATTCACCAGAGCGCGTGCGGTGCGTCTCCGTCGTACGAAGTCTGTTTACGCTGCTTTACGCGGCGCTGCGGCCATCACATGCAGAGGGACACGGCGGCCACAGCGGCCGTCGCCCTGGGCGGGCAAATGACTTCAACGGGTGGTGGTGGTGGTGGTGGTGGCAATGACGGGGTGGCGATCTTCATCGTCGCTCGGCTCTCGGGGTCGGTCGCATCATCATCTGTGGCGGAGTCAGCAGCGGAAGAAAACTCGGGTTTGCCATCGTTGCGCGGGGTCTATCCATGGCGGCCCATGATCATGCTGATGATTATGGTGATGGTGGTGGTGGTGGCTGCGGTGGTGGCCGCCATGTTGATGATGTTGCTTTTGATGGGGATGTTGATGTGTACAGAGAACGCGAGAAGCGAGAGAGATGAAGAGCGAACAAGAGAAGCGAAAGGACAAGAGAGAGAGAGAAAACGCACTTCGAGCTTGAGCATGATGCTGTACGATAGTTATGACGGACTCGTCTGTATGTCTTTGTATGCTACGAGCTTCATGTGTGTGTGTGTGTGTGTGTGTGTGAGTGAGTGAGGTTGGCGGAATAGTGCATCAGCCAGGAGGCCCCGCTGGGCTGCCGATTAGTGCAATGTCCGTCACGCGCATATCGCTAATGCTGCTCCTGCCGGCGCCGAGGGAGGCATCGAGCCAGGCAATGGACGGACCCCCGTTGAGTTTATATCCATCGACGGCAAACGGCCTTACAGCAGCGATCCACACAGAGCCGACCAAGTAGCGAACACGCTTAACACGGCCGACGATGGCAACATCGCGGTAACAACGCGATGCCAAGCACAGAGCAGCCAGCCACTATGGTGAGCTAACCACGTACGCTGCTGCGTTTTGCGCGATCCGCGAGCGCTCAAGTAAGTCAGTGCAACGAACGCCATAGCGCAGGCCCGACGAGGCTCCAGGTGGTCAGTCGTCGATCGGCGGACGATCGGGGCATAATCGTCTGTCCTTATGCCTTAGGCCTTTAGCATCCGACGGCCATCGGGCGTGCTCGCGCCACGCATGGCCTCGCATGTGACATTGCGATGGCGAACACACCCCCTCTTACCCACCCCGTCCCGACCGATCGTCGCGATAGTTGGTTTCTAGTAATAAGGGCAAGATTTATGCGTCCTTACCAAGACCCCGCGCAGAAGAAGCATTTTGACGTGCGTGAGTCGCCGCAGCGTTTGTGCTTGACGTATAAACACACTTTTCTTGCAGGGGGGTATCCGTGACGCGTTGGCCGAGCTCGTGGTCCTGTAATGTCCTGAGCGGGTGATGATGCTATTCGCAATACCGCTCGGCTCTGATCCGCGTCGATATCTAATCGGATCGGGGCAGACGTTTGGTGAGGCGACAATTAAGTCGCATAAATTCCAACCCCCAACGACATCTTCTACCCCCAAGGCGATCTTGTGCGAACAAACAGATCGCACCGATACGCCTGTTACCTTCAGAATCACGTGAGAACATCAGCGGATGGCTGAAGACATGATGCCGACGGAGATCAGAGAACAGATATCATCTCGGACCTTGCACCAGACACGGTTCGTTCTCGAGTCGGTCCAAGTGAGGGAAAAATACGAAACGAACAGTTTCAGAATCAGCCCCGTTGGCTGTAACAGCTTCGTCGAACGAGGTCTTTATCGTTCGGCAATGCCTTTCGAACGAGTGCGCATGAACTCTATATAGAGTTCAAGTGAAAATACATCCGAGACAGCTTCAGCAACTGACGCCCATGTTGGAACGGTCGGCGGGCGGGAATGTCTCTCTCTCTCTCTCTCTCTCTCTCGGTCTACCTGTGTGAGCGTCTGTCGGTGTGTTCGACCTGCGTGGCCTGGCCATGTCACCTTCTGCTCCATCCTTCTCTTCGTTACTCGGTTTCGTTGGCGATGTCATCTACAAAACTCGGCCCCTTCTCTCGCTCTCGCGCGCGCGGTCTCCTAACTCGAGAGCGAATGTGTGAGGGAGCGACGCAGTCTTCGAAGCAGACACGGTGGGACGGAAACGACACCGTCGATCCGACACAGCGGACAAGGACATCTCCGCACAAATCAGCCAAGCGAGTAAACAAAGCTTGCGGGAACGGTCGACCGAATCAAACCACCACGACCGATGCTCAGCTTCGCGCACCATCATCCCTTTCAAGGTGCGCGCGCGCGCGCGCGCGCGCACCAATGAAGGCTACAGAGGTTCATCGCTGCCATCGTTGTCACTGGCGTGTTCGTTTCCCCCCAAGAAGTTCTCGGCATGTTCCCAATTCATCCACCGGCCCTCCTCGTTCATCTACCCCCATTTTTCCATCCGACAGATCGCAAAGAACCGACGCGAGACCAAGTACGCACGAGAAACAAGTATACGCCGACGACGCGCGCGACGAAGTAGCTCAGTCGGGTGAGATGCCCGACTCAGTTTCGCTGGTCGGAGATTCAGTTAACTCGCCAGGCAGTCGGACCAACGCGTCAGGAGAAATCTCCTGAGCACGGCCATCTTCCCTGCGTTCGGCTATGGCCACTCAAGCACAGCTGACAAACCAGACCTTTCGACGAGACGAGCTCGCGTCAAGACAATGGCGGTAGAGTAGCAGAATAGAGAACAGCCTCCTCACTGCGTTTCTGCCAGTCGTGTCTGCCTACGCGAGACGCTCTGCTCTCGGCTACTACGCCGCCGCCTGTCCAGAACCGACGACGAAAACGCGCCACAGCGAACTTGTCCCTTCCCCCTGTTCATATTCTACCGAGTTTTCCTCAGAGGTCCGTAGGCAGGTCGAGGCAGGGTCGTCGTTCACTTGATGTCTCTACGCGGGTCGCGGTTTGAGCCTTCGTGCGAGGGATGTTCAACTGGTCTTAGTAGCGCGCAGTCAGCCGCTCTGACGGTTCTCCAGATCGGGTCGTAGGGGTCTGCTAGCCGAGGAATGATTTTCCATCGTTTGTGTGCGCGCGCGCGCGCGCGCGCTTGATTCTATTCTCAAGCACCCACTTGGTGATCTCTGCGTCGCCTGCTCTAGCTCGTTTCGTTAAGAGTCTGGAAGAAATCCTCGGTGAGAAGGTCAGATCCCGCGCTGGTCGACAGATTTCGCCGGATGGCTCGGAAGGATAGCAGCGGTTCCGTTCAGAGACTCAACGAAAAGCTGAACGCGAGACGGACGCGAAACGGGGGCCCCTTTCGAACTCTCTCTCCAAAGCATCGACTACGATTGCTCTGGCCGGACAGCGCACGGCTGAGATCCATGAGAGTCTTTCAGAGGAATCGACCACCAGGCAGGGCCGTATATTCTCTAGAGCAATGCCAGAGCAGAAGCGGTCGTGCAACAGAAGAACGCAATCCCGTCAGGCCATCCCGTCGAGACGACCCACAAGCACACAGGGAAGAACGGAGCAGGCGGATTTCCCTGGGCCAGAGCGAGTTTTCCACCACAACTCATCCACACTCGAACAGACGGACATCTAACACTGGCTCTCTCTCTCTCTATCTATCTATCTATCTATCTATCTATCTATCTATCTCTCTCTCTCTAACTAGAGAGTTGTAACGATCAGTTCAGGCGTCCGCCAGAACGCGACGGCTCGCCGACAAGCGTCAGCTGAGGCCATTGGGTATGGACTGGATAAATCACCTGTCGCTAACCCCTCTTCGCACGTCGTCGTCGTCGTCGTCCCGGTGAATCGCTTCTCGGCGTCGAAAATATCACATGACAAAGGAGCAGCCGGAAATAACAGCTCATGAAAATAAGGACAAAAAAAAAAGAAAAACACGATAGAAAAAGCCCTGTCCGGTGAGACGGCGCCGGCAACGACGACCTAACGAGTCGTCGAGATGGAAACCAACGGACAGCCGCGCTGCGACGCCAATCCTACGCGAATACGCTGCTCCCCAATCGTGACAGTTGTACATCTCGACAACACCGTCAGTCTGCCGCTCGCGCACACTTTGACAACGGTGGCGGTGGCGGTGGCGGCGGCGGCGGCAGCGGGTCGGAAAGACAAAGCGCACGATTTCGCGCTCTTTCAACTCGAACGTGTAGGGATCAGCGTCAAAAAAAAACAGGCTCTGCTAAGCGCTCCGGCACGGGGATATCGGTCGTCGGTCGTCACCGTCATTGGCAGGAGACGCGTATTCCGTCGACGGCCCAGCGACCGAGTGACAGCGACCGTCAAAAAATCAGAACGCGTCGAGGTGGTGGTGGTGGTGGTGGTAACAGCAACAGCCGCCGCCGTAGCGGCAGGAAGGCGAGGAACTACCCCAGTTCGTCAACATCGCAGATGTCAACCAGTAGACGTCCTGCCGACACATAAATGCTTATCCATTTAGTTTATTCATTCGTTCCTTCCGTCAGGCACCATCGCTAACATCTCCTCTAAGATCCCTCTCCCGCGTCTCTCTCTGTTCCGCCCGCTCCTGTTGACTCGACCGAATGGCGGATTCGGTGACAGTTCGCACATTAATTTCAACATAAACAGGAACAACGAACAGTTACACGGACAGCGGAGGCGGGCAATGGTGTCATCTTCAATCACTTCTCACCAAAAAGATGACGTCCAGCATTCGACATTGGGTTTCCTTTCAAGTGTGCGACAGGCGGCGGCGGCGGCGGCGGCGGCGGCGATGCGTGGCTCGCAGCACAGCCGCCGCCGCACTCACCGCGAACGCCACTTCTGTCTGTTGTATCTTTGATTTACGGCTGAATGCGCCACTCTTAAACGAGATAGTCCCGACTAGCAGACGGCTGAGACGCTATTGGCCGCCACGGTGAGAGGTTCTCTCGCTTTGTCAGTCTCGCTAAAGCTGACTGAGGAATCGTCATAATGACATTATTGATGATGCTCATGATAATGGCAAAAAAAAACATAAAGAGACAGGATCGTCTTTCATTTTGGCCATCCGACCTGGTGGACGAACGACGTTTGTCTCTCCTGCACCCCCCGACAACATCGGACTATCCCTCACACGGCGAAGAGCCCGTGCCGCGTATCAACAGGACGCTGTGTCATGACAACAGGAAGGACAAGGCAAGACGTAGCCGACGACGACGGGGGCGGCGGCGGCGGCGGCGATGATAGAAAATGGGTCCAAATCAGCAGAGGTGGATATATTCTTCACTCGGTTCGTTTGCTAATCTCTGTGTCACTATCGTCCGGTCGATTATCTTCACGCTTCGCGTAGGCAGTCTAAACGCGTCTAAACGCTTCAAATCATCAAACGGGCCGCGTAAATCACTGACTCGCACGGAGGACGCTCGCGTCAGCGGTAGAGAAGATCATGAACGACGATGAAATCACCACGAAAGCCTTAGGCATCATCTCAGCATCATTTTCAATCGCGGCTGAGCGTCATCGAAAACGCGCTAATGATATACGGCCAGCAGGTTTCTCTGCTGCGTCGGATAACGTCAGCGACGTCGTCGAGTCGTGTCGACTTCGCGTCAGGCACGCCGTGCACGACCGTTCAAGGGACAACGCAGCGACAAGCTGATGTGTCACAGGGAAGCGTCTCATTTCGTTACTGCGGATGATAGCCATGACGCCGCGTTGCAAACAAAATGTATGCAAAAGGCCGTGGGAAAAATGCCCAGCAAAGTGTCGCGTCTACAGAGACGTAACGTCAGCCCTGACGTCGCTGGGCCACCCACACACACAGCGTCTATGGATGGCGTCCACAGAAACCAGAACAGGAATTTCAGCGAGCGAGCGAACGAGAGAGAGCAGAAGACGTTGCGTTTCGATGCGGCGAACATCTTCAAAATGGACTATAAAAACAGAAATACGTCCACACACACACACACACACACACATGTATGTATATCAGCTAATGTAGCTGCTCTCGTGGTAAATAATCGCTACGTGCGTTTGCGTATTAGAGGCTATTACAGAGAACCGCATATATTCATATCGGCCACCCGCCACGGCCGGTCCCCGCTGCCACGGCCGGTCCCCGCTGCCACGGCCGGTCCCCGCTGCCACGGCCGGTCCCCGCTGCGACCATCAAGTTAGCTATTGACGGAGAGATGAAGCTTCTCGATGTGTATATACTACTAAAAAAAAAAAAAAACTGCCGCACTGCAACTGAACTGTAGATCTTCAGCGTTCTGCGCGACAGATATCGCCGTTTTCGCCGTTCGTCGTCTGATCCCTGAACTCGGTCGCGGACGCGGAATTCTTGATTCTAGGCACTCGAGTGGAGACAGAATCAGATATCTGGGACTCTGTTCGCATCTCATCGTAGCAGAGCGTCTGCGTTTCGATCTGCTCCCCAGTACTTCGGACTGCGGACTTCGACAACGCGCCGATGCGCGAAGCGCTCGCTCTTCTTGGATCGCTTTCCTACGTTTTAAATTCCTTCGTTTGCCGTGTCGTCGTCCATCGGCTCGGCCAGCCTCATCTGTACTTTCTGCTTCGGCGTTCTGCCAAGGGAGACAGACACCTCGCGAGGTTCAGCGAGTCACCACAGCAAACGAACGCTTCAGCAAACCCCGTCCACCCCTCATCCCACCCCACCTCACCCGCGAACCAACAGCGGCCACCACACCAATAACGAGATGGGCCGATTGGCGAACGACGGAGTTCGTTCGGTTTCTTCTGCGGAGGCAGAAGTAGCAGCAATTTCGATCGACTTCGCCTCACTGCCGCCGCTACATTTGTGCGCCGACGGCTCTCGGTTAGCTAAAGCAAACAGCGAAACAGATTTTCGACGAGGCGATGCCGAAGTTCCACCGTTGCCATGTTCGGAACTCGAATGGGAGTTCCGAACAACTGCGCTTCGGATCGCTCCCCCTGCTGCCCCCCTCCCCTGCTCCCCTAGCGCGACACTGTCACGCTAAAATCGCTGACTTGCCTGCGATTGTATTTACGGTCATGTTTTACGCGATAAAGTCCGCCGCACGACGCGCGCCCCGTAAAATGTGTTAACGGCTTAGCTTTTCCTACGACAGTTTCCTATTAGAGAGTGGAGCGCTCGTTGAAGCCTGCCTAGGCCAACAGCAGGATTCGAGCAATCGGCGTACGCGCGTCTGATCGCTTCATCAGCGTGACGCAACGGAACATGTTCATTAAGCGGCATTCGAGAAACACAACAACGAGATCCGATTAACGATAATTGTCGAGAACGCGCTCTTATCGCGCTCAATCGATGAAATTGTGACGATGCAGTTACCCCCCACCCCCCC
>MNPL01020410.1:1247-20720 GCA_002081605.1 Tropilaelaps mercedesae
TTCTGAAATTATCGCGAAACGCCTCTGCGTTAAAGCTGCGCTTTCTGAAGGAATTGATTTGCTGCTTAGCGATTGATCTAGCACCCGTCTAGTATAACTAGCAGAAGCAGTAAGGTGAGGTGCATGCTGCAGAAGTATCTGCTGCTTTCCATATATCAGCGGCCGTATAATATAAAAGTCCCGCGTGACCGATAAGATTCATTCAACTTTGTATACGAAATCAATAGGCAGCTGAATGCGCTCCCAGATAGTGCTCACCTCCTAAGCGGCCTCTACTTCCGGCGCTAGCTGAACCTGATAGGGATCAAGCCTTAGATTCTATCGAACTAGAGCCTTTACCCCGAACTTTACCTCTTCCAAACGTACCGCCAGAGAGTTTGGCGCTATCAGACCTGCCTCTGCCTCCTAAAAGGTTAGAGCACCTGCAGTGGTGAAATTGCCATGCAGTCTTTAAGATGTTATTTGAGCTAGTTCATTTTGAAAACGACCGCTTGAGTATCAAGTCCTCTGTGCTGTACATGCCACGGTAACTGCACAGAAAACGTAAATATTCAGAAACTAGAGAAGGTAGAGAATAGCTTTACTTAGGGGTATGCGGCACGTATTTCAGTTTGAATAAATTACTTAAATCCAATACTATAAAACGGTATTGACAGACGCCACTTAATCGCCACAAAACTCTCACATGTACCAACGGACCCGCCGTTGAGCACACGCTGCACCATTGTCGTGCATAAAAGTAAACCATTTTCCAAGACACGTAAAACTATCGTTGGCTTACATTAAAAAAAGGGTAAGCGATCGGTTTAGAAACGTACAGTGCCGCTTGAGCGTTTGACGCTTACCTGCGCATTCGATACATTTTTCTACTAACACAAGAATGCACGAGAAAATAATTAGCACTTTGCATAAGTGCTTTGTCAGTTTTTATACCAAAGCAATTGACGTTACCACCGGTTGTGGCTGCTCCGGAGTCGTCGGTGTAGTGGCGGAAAAATTTCTGCTTGATAACGACCTGGTTACCTGCGGAACCTCCAACGGACGCCGCACCACCACCTTTTCCGCCGCCCTTAGCGAAGGAACTAAGGAAAGCGGAAACTAATTATCGTGTCGTGTTGAAAATTTTGCTATAAAATACACACTTATATTCGGTACTGTTTCCGCAAGTGTTCATTGGTTGTCGTTGCTCATCAAGTTCCGCCGTTTTAATATTGCATGAAGGGCTGATAAAAAGAGATAGCAAATTTACGACCAGTTAACGAATATACCTGATAGTTCCAACTGGTCATCTGCTGTCGGAGATGTAGAGCAACGTGTAAATAGCCGTAGACATTCGCGTTCAAACTTCGATAAAGCTAAATTACGTACTCCACGTTCTCTCTTGAAGGCTTGCATCATTCCACTACCCCAGATGCCATTGTAGCTCTATGTATGCACCTACAGTCGCCACTCCAACTCTTCTCGTGCTACCTAGAGCTCCACCACCACCTAATGCTCCGACAAGATTTAGCGCCCCGCTACTACCCAAGTTTCCGCCAAGACTTAGGACTTCATCACCACCTAGGGCTCCGCCGTCACCAGCAGAATGCGTCGCTCCACAATCCGCTTGGGACGCGGCTGCATCTCCGCCTGTGCCAACTCCACCGGCTCGGCTGCAATGGAAGTCGAAGTCGTCGCCGTTGCCCAAGTTTCGTGTGTGAGTTTTCTAAAAATGACTTCCCAATTACGTTCACATAGTTTTTGAGCAAGAGAGGATATGCGTACACCCGCCCAAAGGTTGGCTGACGGCAATTGAGGCCCTACTACACATTCCGAAGAATTCTATTGCGCTTGTCGAATCGACAGCCACATTGGAATCATGCTCTCCCGCTAGTCACTTACGAGATCGTTTACTAATGTTTGTAACTTACAAGATACAAATCAATACAAAATCACCCAATGCGCTTGTCGTTAGCAATATACGAAATATCTCACGGGCAATTTTAGCAAATGTAACCAGAACTGCATTCAATTTTGTGTTCATTATACATCATCATTTATCGTTGACACTCAAGGCGTCCGTTCTATCAGCGAGTCGGCAAGTAATTTGTTTCCTCAGCATAAGCGGGACTACGCTTCCTGGCCTTAAGCGCTAAAACCTAAGTTGTCTACTACCACTACATTGTTTATTTATTTGGTTCAGTTAAATAATGTTTTATTTTTTGAAACTATCATAGCAACGATTACATACTTAACGGCCTGTTGCCGGAGCGAGTTCTCCAAGAAGCAGGACTAATAAGCCCAAAAGTAGCTTCATTGTTTTTGCGCTCCCGCCTTTGCTTTCTGGGATTTCAGATTGCTAGCTATAACCGAACAATTACTTTTTCCCGAAGACTTCGCGGACGAATGTACCTGTCTTGACCGTTTCGACTCTTTGATAGTATTTGCTTCTCGATAATAGGCTATCGACTGTGGGTGCACGCTTATGCCGTCTACCAGAAACAAGCTGTTCATATCATAGGGATCTCACTCAATCGATTTTCGTAACATGGTAACATGGTGTGATATTCCATGCCACCAGTACAGTTAAAGAAACCTTCTCTCGGGAAGAAAAATTATTCTTTTGACGACGGTGGATTTTCCATTGTTGAGTTTTTGTGCTTTAATCGAATTGTCACCGCGGAATTTTCTTGTATTACATGCTTTTCAAAGTTTATATTATAGTGCTTTACAAAGAACAGTATGCTACTATTCTACCTATTTTTTTTATTAAAAATCGCCAGAACTGCAATTACGGATAAACCACAAAGGTTTTCGTACTGCATCCGTTGACAGCAGACGTTATTATAACACATTTGTAATAAATTGAATTGGACTTGCGGACATACACGGTCCGAGTTTTTAAAAACGTTATGTTTGGATGCATATGGCGCTTTACATGGACATTATTAGTCCAGCAAGGCACCACGGCACAAAGCAATCACGATGCTGGGTTTAAAGCCTTCAGACATATCACGCTACTAAGTAGGTCACAATGCACAAAAAACCTAGAATGTGTGTATTCGAGTGTTTACACTCGTCCAAAGTGCATGGTGAAATCCAATAACAGTACTTAACAGTATTTGAGGGAGTGATACATGAAGTCGATATTTCTCTCATTTTCCATTCTCAGAAAATCATTCTCTATTCGGTCGCGGGACGTCCACTTTGTAAGTCGCTGGAGAAAAAGCTTGTAATGGTAATCACTGTCACAAACGCCAAAACACGGTTTAAACTATTCGTCTACGTTTAGAACCTTCTAATCAGACTGTTTGATTTTAATTTTTTATCGCCAGCCAACACCTACGCTATAGCTCACAAGCGTGACTACAGTGTAGTATGCTATAGCGGTATAATAAAAACAGTACCCACGTGGCACTTCGTCGAAGCCACGTAGATCGCCTTGCGACCGCAAGAAACACATAGGCGCGCGGGTTCGATTTCCCCTGCTGAACATTTACATTTTTAGGGTACATCTTACGAAATAATGTGAAAAACGACACCGTAGACGTTTAATGTAAGTTGATGATCAACCCTAAAATATTTAATTGGTGGATGGGAGCTTCGAAAGGAGACAAATCTTTAAAACTAGAACTTCGACTCTCTACTTCGAAATAACTTCACATGTAAATAGCAAGTAAAGGTGTGCGGTGGAGCGGAAAGGCACTTTTTTTATCTGACCAGTGTTTGCGGCGAAATAACTGTGCTGTCCACAGAGGCTGTACGCCGCAGGCTGTGCGACGAGAGCTCGTTGTCCAGCTGTGCCAAACACCAACAGTGTCTCACACTTCGGACATCATCGAAATCATTTGGTACCGCCTCTATCACATATGTTTAGCACCGTTTTATTCCGTCCTCGTCACCGGCGAGCATTTTATCAACTCCAGCTTTCAAAGCGATTAGTTTATAGGCCGCCTTTTTATTTTCTTGGAATCGACGTCTACTCGACTTACTCCCTGCGCTGCTTCCTTCTTGCTTTTGTGTTCTGAATTGCACATAAAACCGAAAAATTTGTTTCGATTCATCGACCACGAGCAGGCCGCTCTACTTCGAACCTTAGTTACTGTCTGTCTGGTGCGCGTCCCCGACTTAGGGTGTTTTTCTCCCCGTTCAGGTTCGTTCCTTAAATTCGGCTTCCTTGCGTTTAGCGTCTCGTTGTCATTCGTGTTAATGTTTGTCCCTGGATCGAGAGTCGAAGCAGATTCGTTGGTTGCTGGTTCCTCTTTGAGTTGCTTAAAGAATGCTGCAGTGGCCTTGAGCGATCGGGCTTTTGGAGATGCGTTTTTGCTGGGTGCACCGACGGAGGCCTCTTGTTGGGTTGTTCTAGGTGCGTAAGTATTTTGTTTGGGTCCCGAATTCGAATTAGTCCGACGTTTCTTTGAAGAATGTTTTATAAAGGGAAACATGCCATTGAAATACCGCGCTTTGCTAGTAATGCGGTTCCTGGAATGACCTTTCGGCGATACGACTTCTGGCCACGAATCAAACTTCTTCGAACGGGACTTCGATTTTATTTTGGATTTCCGGTCTTGATTGCTGGTGGGCACTCTATAACCATCTAGTTCTCGAACCTTATATCTCCCCTCGGCCATGACGTCTCGGTCAAACGTTGTGCCGCCTTCTGCGACCGCACTGACGCCGGCACCGCATGATCGAGCCTGCTTGCCACTCGCCTTATTGGATTTTGTCTGTCGGTGGAATTCTCCCATTGGCTGTAGGCTTGTTCAGTTCTTCCTTCGACGAACCAGCTTTGATCGGGATAAATTTGGCTTTTTATTCTGCTTGAAATTCTTAGCAGCCATAAACTACGACATAAACAATTTCTGCCCGCTGCTGTAATCAAATCGTTCATGGAGACGAATATATAAATTTTGTTCCTGTTTACTTGCAGTCATTTCGCTGCTTCGTTGTATTTCGGAAAAACGGTCACCACTATGCAAACACACGCTCGCTATTTCTGGATTGCGTCTACTATCGCGTCAATTGCGCCCGGCCATAAATTAACGAGGTTTTCAATCTGTGAGAGAAGATATGTTGTACAGCATGTGTGATATAAGTAAAGGGCCGTTTGTTACCCAAGTTAGGAAAATAAATAGCAGCGATGTGGTCCATCGGGTCGATCAATCGAGGCTGAAAACTTTATATGCATGGATTGTTGTGCCGTACCATCCACTTATCACCAGATACAGTCCCAACGAAAACAAGCGATACGAGAGTGAAAATGTTTGCGCTCGTTTGCGAATGGCTTCTCTCAGGGTTGAATTTAGAAATACGGAGAAAACAAAAACGCGGACGGCGTTGCTTAAAATCACGTCGCGGTTTCATACTGGGTGACGCACGTTTGGGCCCCCTAATGGGAATTCAGCCTCGCAGAATTTTTGTCTTTATTTGTACATCTATCTGTACAAAGCCATATTACAAGTACAAATTGCATGCACGACGAACTCAAGAGTTCCACAGCTCGCCGCGGCCAAGAAACTTAAGATTAAATTAGGGCACAACAATGTATTTTTGGTTAGTTACGTAGATATCATAACTCCGATTACCATCGTAGCTGGCAAACCTAAAACACAGTACTATTAGAAATTATTCTGGCTTTATTTTTTTATTTTCAGGGTTGATTATCAGACAACATTTAATGTCCACGGTATCGCTTGTTGCATTACTTCATAGGACGGACACTATAAATATAAATTTATACAAAAAAATCAAAATTTTTTTGCAATATAGAACAATGCAGATTAGGAATATCAAAGGGCAGAGAATTCCTCATCGTAGCATAAATTCTTATAAATAGAAAACTGTCTAGTATTCATACAACTATAAAAGATGAAACGCTCATTATTGCCACGCGTCTGTTCTTGGAGAAACATTAGCTTATGTGATGTCTGGCATGTAGATGTTTAAGATTTTAATATAAATATACGGCCGAAAAGCGAATTGAACAATAGATGTGAGGGAACATTTAGCCTAGAGAAAATAGAAGCTCTCTTAAGGTTTTATGAAGAATGGTCTCATAGCTTCTTTCTGGAGCTTAAAAATAGAATCATTCTCCTTAAAGTATATAAGACCAGAAGCTTCGATAACATAGGTGACGGAAACAACGTATGACATAGGAGCATGGACGTGTTTCCGTTTGATAAACAGGATGCTCCTATAAAAATAGCCGCAAGTCGACTAACCTCCGTCTTAGGTGTCCACAAAGAGATCGATTTTATATAACACTATAGATAAGGTTACACGCGTTGTGATTGTAATTATCATGTGATTTATGACCATAATTGCTAAGTGTTGTCGAAACAAAGGGATGGGTTGACTGACTCAAACGCTTGTCTACATCAACATATTATGCCAAAGAGGATTGACCAGTATACCTAGCTGCACGGAGCCCCTCAGCTACTTTACAAACAAGTAGGATCATCAGTTTTGAGTCTGAATCGAAACTGGGGCCTTTGTTGGGAATAGATTTAACGTTACGTCAAGCCAATCCTTACGAGTGGGCCTCTAGTAAACTACAAATGCATTTTTTTGCATATACCCGTTCATCCTCACGCATAAGATATCTAAGCCTTTTTCTTTCCGGCCGACCCTTTTCCACGAAGATTGATCGATCGGCGTGCTACTATTGTTCCATTGCTGTCTATTTCCGCAGAACACACTGGTATCTCTTTCATGCTAATTGAGTTAGCCTTCGAATGTTCTAAAACACACACACAACTTTGTCCGGGGTCACTAATCTGACGACAGGTCCCTTTGGACATGTAGGAAAGGACACATTAGTTTGATAGGATTGTATGTTTGGTTCATCAAGAAAGGTAGATGGCGATCTTCTTTACGGCCGAGAAGAAATCAACGACGAAACCCCAATTGTTCATAAGTCAATCTGACTGATGAACTTCTGTACAATATTCATTTTAGCAGCGTTTTTCCGAATTTGAACGTCAAACATTTTCTCTGCCCCTTCAACTGCCTAAGCTTTTATTCTGTATCCTACAGAAATTAGAAGTTAGACAGGATTGTTAAGAGACCGTGTAAGTTTTAAGCAGCGTTTTCGGCTTATTTTGCCTACAAAGGCGCGATCACACCCGATCGACCTGATTACCAGATTGCCATACTTCGACTTTTTCTTGAGAGCTGGTGCACCCTACTACTGATGCATCTAACCTATGACAGAATTCTACATTCGACATAGCTCTAGCACAATTTAGCGTCGGTCTCCTTATCCCAAGGAGGTTCACCATTAAATACAATATGCGTCTTGATATTGGTTCCGATACGCAAGGCCAGCTTTAGTCGTTGGTGAAGACACTAACCACATGGTATCTTATTCCCTAGATTATTTTCCAGTTCCCTGGCTTGCTGCTGTATATCATCCACCAGATAAAATTGAAATTTTGAGGCTTTCCCGAACTGCCTAGCCAGCCACTCTAGTAAATTTGTTCAGGAGCCAAGAGCTTCAACAACCACTAAAAACTAAAGTTGAAAATACTTCTTCATGTTCATGATTTTGGATATTCAGCGGGGAAGTTCCTGGTCTACTGCTACATTTCCGTTCACAGCATCGCGTTCAAATCGTAGTTGCCAACGTATTACCGGCAGATGGTGGATCTTCCTTAACACTCGCATTGTTAGCAAGTACCGTTCCCAAAGCCACAAAATGGCTCAAATTACCTTCAAGGAGCGAATCAAAAATGGAACTGTCCTTCTGATCACCACTGTTAGTTGGAGACTGTCAACAAATAAAAAATGTACATTTTAGTAATATAGGTCGTACCATGGGGTCGCTTGGAGAAAAAGAAGCAAGTTCATTTCAGTTTTTGATAAGTGTTCACTAACTTCGCACCGAACCGGTATTGGGCCTCCCCTTGCTTAGTTAACATAATTAGTTAACTGCTAAAATCTATCTCATAGATCGAATCTCATAGACATCTCAGCCTAACGCTTTCTAAACTGAAGTGTGCTGACCGGCGTTGTCCCCTACCAAACGACCCATTATTCTTACAAATTCAAATAAAGAAATCAGAGTATATTGCACTGAAGTTAATATTATCCAATGCGAAGTCAATATACGACACCCTCCCCGTTTACCACATAGTAGGAATGTGTATCAACGAAATCTGTTTGTTTCAAATTATCATACTGTAAATACTATGCAACTTTATCTGATTCTATACAATAGTTGCTTCTTCTGCGTTTACGGTCTTCCCTATTAGCTTTTCCAGCGTTTACCTACCTAGGTCCTCAATTGATATTTTATTACATAGTAAAAATCCCTTTTACTGCACGCACTAGACTCATGTTCGATGTAAACGTAAATAAGTGTTCACAAATTTTAAACTCACACATTATGACGCGTTTTAATGAAGTCGCATTATAGAGGGCTTGCTATTTTCTGACTGTCTCGACTAACCTACCACGCTTTACCTTTATAGACCGTCCTACACATGCCCAATGTCAAATTTGTCTAGTCGTGCGATCATGCTCGAACGGTTGAGACCACAGACTGAAAATCTATTGGGGTGTCCCGGCTCAGTTTCAAATCCCGTAAGCTGCGGTACGTAAGGTTCCAAGGTATGCCTTTTGGCGCTCTGATGCCAAAACTTCATGAAGGTGACATTTGAAATACTCTATGCGATAACGTCTTACTGTGATAAAAAAATTGCAACTTGCATTTAACATAAATACACAAAGCATATTTTCTTGCTTAGGTCACCGTTAGGTGTAACTCGTTTGTGATTACCTGTCTAAAGAATTATTACCGTAACCGACACGAACTTTACTATTAGTTGCTAATTACCTGTTATATTTTTTTATCATGGGTTTATGAATATTCGGTTACTTGCGAAGTCCAGAACGCTAAACATTACACCACGGAATCTCGGCGCGATCGTAAATGAAGCGTCAAAAATTCGATAAATTGATTATCAGTCATATTAACAACTTCGCCATTACGTTGTTTTGTGCGAACGCATAAGCTTTTCTCCATTGCAGTAAAAAAAAAAAACTTAAAATAACTTCAACTGGGCGCAGCTTCAACTCAGAGCTAACGGAAACATTTTTTAACACGGCTGGAAAAGAAAAACGTTACGTCTATCGAAAAAAATAAGATGTTTAAACTTTATTTAAGTTGAAATAGTACATACATAATGGCAAGGTTTACATTACTATTAAGCTCAATTTGAGCACTCCACAACGCACGGTAACAAAATATATTTCTTGCCACTATTTGAGTTACTTAAGCAGATTAGTAAGCACCTCCGAGAGATTCACATTTGTAGTACAAATGTGAATCGATTAAACATTATGAGCAAAGTATCAAACAGCTAGAATTTGCCAATGACGACCAGCTTAGTAAGTAGGACAATATGTATTATAATGTACATGCGATTATTGAATTAATA
The DNA here is from genome assembly GCA_002081605.1 of Tropilaelaps mercedesae. NCBI lineage: Eukaryota > Metazoa > Arthropoda > Arachnida > Mesostigmata > Laelapidae > Tropilaelaps > Tropilaelaps mercedesae. The sequence continues at coordinate 10,667 of MNPL01020410.1, forward strand.
ATCAGGTTTAGTTACAAGCCTATAAATAGGCGTGAACTGAATATATTGAAATTAAATTTTTGGTGATAGCCGTCCATATGTACAGAGGAAAACGGTCAATAGGCTCGACGTTCTTATTATTATTATTATTATTACGAGGAAATCGATCCTACCAGTGACCATAAGCACTCAAAGATTAAATTTAATTGTGCTGGAAAAGTACAATTTGTAAATGAGTAATTTACTGATCCTGAACGCGCCATATACACAAAAAGTTTTGTAAGTATATTTTCACCAAAAAATATACTGTGGTGCGCACAACGTTCGCAAACCCACGTAACACCGCCTTATCGCTCACTGGCTGTAGAAAACATATGTGGTTCACTATTCGTGACGGACGAAATTACATGTTCGTATGGTAGTTAACGAACCATCCTCAACTTCACTGTTGATGCTTCATCTTCTCTTTACATATATATCTCGGTTGTCTTGGTTAAAATTCTTCATAAGGGGATTTTAGTACATGTAGAAGCAGCATGATACGTTTTCAATGTATATTGGGATTGATTCGTAAAATATACTATGTCCAGGCAAAAAGTGGCACGAATTTTTGAGACGATGAAGATTCGTATAATAGATTTATCGACAGCATACGAATGGGCCAGAATACTATAAAGATGACCTTCCATGGTTACAAAACCCGTATTCACAGGTACCGTTTGTTTATTTGAAATTTGGCGGGCAGCTACTCACACATTCGCAGCGCCATCTAGGAGCGTGCGCAGCAGCTTCTGTTTCATTTGGGGGCCCTTTCCCACCTTTGAGCGGTTCTCTTCGGGGCTTCTGTTCACCAGAAGAGCATGTGATCTGCCGGGTGCAGAGCTCGCGTTATTTTTCATACGCGAATTGAACTATAAGTAGTATGTGGCTCGGTGGCGTTCGCTCGAATTCGAACATTTAGGCTCACGGTTCACCGAAATATTTTGTGAGTGCTGTTGACCGGCTTAGATATTTGACTCTCTGATATAAACCTGTACGTGCGCCGAGCTTATGTTATCACCGTTACTTTGTCTTGTTTTTAAATTTTACTGTGTTCGTTAATAGAAACGTGTCTACACCATGTAAAAAAGGAGCCCATTTGCGTGGATTACCACTGGATGAGATCGCTATGAGATGTGTCGGGTAACTAAGTGACGTCGGGTTGAAGTTCGTTTCGTGTGCAGGTGTGCTTATGTGTGTTTGGGTTTCTGTGCGTTAACAAAACATAAGGATATAGACTAGCTGCTCAGCGATGGCATAAAGTTAACAGATCGCTACTGGATTGGATAGCAGGCAAGTTATGGCGCCAATGTTATGACTAGATCTCGACATTTAAAGAATGACACATTGTATGACCATCTCGCCGGGAGTGTAGAATAAATATCGAAGGATTTTTATAATCGTAAAGTAATAATTTTTTTCCTCACGTACGGTTATTATCTTCATAAAGACTACAAGGAGCATGAAGGTATTTGTAGAAAATGTCTTCTTTACCTCAAATGCAAACTCATTACGATGACATGTCTTTTTTGACACGTTTGTGGCTGGTCATCGCAATGCAAGCTTGACCAGTCACTCCATCAAACTTAGAGCATGTTGCACGTAAGTAGAACAACACCATTTTCCTCTCGTTTCAAAACTGATAGTGCTTCGTACCCGTTACCGTGTGCAACATTTGTGACTCCACTACAACAACTTGCATATACTCGAATTGTGTTACCCGCATTACCCGGAACTGAAGACTCCGATTCCCAACGTGCCCCATATTTTTTGTCACCCATAAGCACAATCATGACTCAGTTATTTAGGGTTGTGAACATATTCATTCAAAGCTGAAAGTATTAATTCCGATTTATTCGCCCGAATAGTATATTTCATTGGACTGCTTCGCCGATTATCAAGCTGAGCGCGTACGACAGAACTCCGTTGTGCCTGCATCGCAAAGTGCGGATGGGGTCGAACCGCGTCTGGCAATCGTGCTTTGAATACCCACCTGCTACCTAGAGGTTCCATCACTTTGATGACGAGCCTTGACGTTCAGATGGCATTAGGAGTCATGCAGAGCGATAATGTATTAAGAGCGATGGATTGCGGTTTCGCTCCGGGATACTGCTTCCGATCATGTTGAAGATGAACTGTCAAAGGGCTTCTTCGGATCACCAAACACTACGAGTCAGAACTAGTTGTTGTAGAGAACTGGCAACTTACCGTTTAAAACCACCGCACTTCCAGTGTTTTTCTGATCGGTTTTAATACTCGACTAATGATGGACTAATTTACTGTTTCTGCTGTCATATATGGTGAGAGAGACTGATGAACAAGCTTGTGTAGAGTTTTTCTATTATCTTCCTTAGAGGACACTGAAATTTCTCTTCTATTGTAAAGCTTTCGAGCAAACAGAGTATTTGCCTATGAGCACATCCATCTACCTGCTTAAATGAGTGTGAATTGTAGAAATATTCGTTTGAATTAAGCCTAGGCTTTCGCGAGAAATAAAAGGAAAAGGGCTTGAGTAACCAATTACTTACGTTGTTACAGTGCATGCTCACTCAGCAAAGACTTACAGGTTTTTAATGTTATTTCACAACCGAAATCGTCTTCTTTTTTGCCTAAGCAACTTTCTAAAAATAGTTTATCCCATACAGTAAACGTTGTCGACGTTATATCATTCAATAGGATCTGAAAATTCAATGAAAAATTCCGTTATAGAGACATCAAAGGTTGGGGTTTGCAAAATTCCAGCGTAGAATTAGTCATCGGAACAGGCTTTGCATTTGCTTTTAATACGCTACTTTCTTATATTCAAGCCTTATTATTATGCCCTTTCGTTCGAAGGACTTGGCATAATAGTAAGTATAGAGACGATAAACGCAAGAACATGTGTTGCACACATTAGCAACACAAAAACCAAAGTCCAGCCTTGCAGATACGAGTCTCTCGCCGTTGATAGAACGTTGTGTGTTTGTGTATCCCCGTGTAGAATTTGTACGATTCGCTTTGGAAGAAAGCTGGGACAGGTAAAGGTCCTGCTGAGGATCAGGTGGTTCTCTAAGACATCATTTCATTTTAGAAAAGGAGCCGAAAAAAGATGTATCTACAATCTGGTTTTACATTAGTGCAGTAATGTCAATTTATCAAAAAGGTTCAGTAAGTAACTGCTCAATGCGCCCTATCGATAGTACAAATTATTGATCCTTCGGACGTGTCTTTGAAGTAATATGCGTCATTGCATAGTGCCGTTGCAAAGGATATGCAATTTTACGGCAGTTTCAACTTTATGCGCTGTATAGCATATTTGGTTAAGCATACTCGGGTACATAAAATTGTGATTGTTGCTTAATAGCGAACATATTCAATTGCAACGCAATAATAATGCCATGGTTGAGAGAAGCAAGCTTTTAATGTTAATTCCACTCATTCAATTTTTCTGAGTTGCCATCCAAGGGTTCAGCCCATTTAACAGTTGCCGATTGAAACAGTATAAAAACAAGCATGTGCTCGCCAACTTTACATTAGTATCTTTGGTGAAGAAAGGCAGCAATTAGTAGGCATTACAATACGCCGACGTAATCGATTTTATAATATGTACAAGACATGCAATGAACTATTTATAAACCGGCCACGTCAGGTTATTCATGAGGAACATTTATTATAGCTGGATATGCTTGCATTGAATAAAAATCCCACCCAAAAGCAATAATTATGGGGCATTATTTATACCGTTTGGGGGGTGCCTCCGCATCTTGCCTTAGATAACTCCTCGCCTACTTCGATTAGGAATGGATATTGGCGCCAGCGGTACCTCTGTTAATCGTTCGTGATGTATTTTTATAATGCGCTCTGCTGATTAAATTATTATGTATTTTTTAGTGATGTCAAGAACAGTAATGGTTGCTATTATATGGCCGGCATTCTCAAAGGCAAATATGGGGCTTCGTAAGGCGTGACTAACAAATAAATTGACACAAATATTATATTTTACGGTAAACGTATCGAAAGCATTGGTTGAAAAAGTTAGGTGTAGCAAAAATTTGTGTACCTACGGTACAATTTTCAGATTTAATGAACCGCTCGATCACTGACACCATAAGAGACGAACTGTCGGTTTTTTACTTGTTCAAGGCAGTCTGCGTATTCAGTAACGAAACCGTAGTTCGGCTAACAATATTTGCCCACCATCTTTCAGGGGAAACTGTGCCCCAGTAAGGTTAATTTACAAAATATACTTGACTTGTTCTTTCATCTGCCTACCTCGACCGCGTACAGATACCTTAAAGATCTCAGCTGAGTCAAACCGTCTATAAGAAATGTGGAAGCAGAAGAGAAAGATCTCGCCAAAAGATCTTTTGCCTTGCTACCTGTTAATGAAGTGTTCCCTATAGATCCTTTTTACTCCTTGATACCTTTGAGACCGGCTAAGAGCGCTCCAAGCGCTGAGCAGGTGCTCTCTACTGCCATTATTGTCTAGTGGACGTAAATATTACATGTGGAGGCTTGTCGATAGACTTCCCGGGGACCAAATCGAGTCTCTCTGGTCGAGCCGTATCGCTGTCTTGGATCTCTGGTGTGAACCAGTGCTCCCTGTAGTAAGATAATAGCGGCGTTTGTAGGAAAATGACGGCGGTAGAGCGACTGTTAGCTGCGTCCTTTGCCTGTGTTCTTCATACGCTCACGCATGAGACTATTTCGTGACCATCCCGTACGTTGCTACGTAGCTACCATTACTGGATTGCTTGCACCTAACTCTACCAGTGATCTTTGGTGGCACTTTCATAGATAAATATCGCTTCGCGCTTATCGTTACTTCCATTCGAGAACAAGCTACGGAGAGAAATATAGAATGAGAAAATAAAAGAAATGTAGCGCGGCGAGTGAAATAGAGAGACCGAGACGAAGATTCCGTGAAATTATGTCGTTACAATAATTTCACTTGTAGGTATTTTGTTTCAGTGTAGGCAGAAAAGGCATATTTGTGTGCTTTTGCGTTCGTGTGTTTGTACGTTGGTTCGATGACTGCGCATAGCCGTGGCTGCTTCTATTCAACGACCAGGTGGTGACGATCAGGCCGCACGACGAAGCTCAGACGTAATGGGTCTATCACTTGATTTACGGGACGCGACGACTTACGCATCGACGATTGTATTAGCACCGCAGCGGCGGCGGCGGCGCCCTTCGCAAATATCACGACCACCTTTTTTTTGCTCCTAACACTTTCCTTTCTCGTTTGGATGGACGCACCTCCGTAAATCGCCATTTGATCGTCCGGTGACGCGGGAATGCGGCGAATGTCAGAACTACATTTGGACCACTGAAGCTTCTGTCGGCGGCACTATAACCGACTGCGAGAACGAGAGTAAAGATTTGTCTCTGCATGCGTCCTATGACGAGACCTGAGCTGTACAAGGCATCGCTATCCAACTGCTTTCGCCTTTTTTCACTGGTGGTTGGCCGAACTGAACGCAGCATGGCCTACAAGTGGGCGTTATTGTGCGACGTCATTCTTGTTTTATATTCATATTCGTTCTATTGTCTTATTACATTGCCTACCTGTCGCTATATGTGACGTGTATTTGATGAGGATGCATACTGAACACGACTTTTTAGCATGGCGATACAACAATACTTCGGCAGCTGAGCGGCATAATATTGAATTAGATGGCGACTGGTCCAAAGAGAGCTGTTTGTGTCCGCGTAAATCTGTTGTCCCGCCCCCGCAGGCGGCACAGCTGGGTAAGAGTTCTGTGAAAGACCGCCTTTCCATACGCCGAATGTCTGCTCATCAGGGTACCAGGGCAGAGCTGTCAAAGGGCTTCAGTGCTTGGAACCGTCCAATTGGATGGTGAGCGCTTACTGTATAAAAAATTAATTCCCATTAGATTTAATGGACAGAGCCCGGCGAACCCGAAAGTACGCGTAAGGAGACCCTCATGCCGTACATGCCGTACACGCCGTACATCCCAAATGCCTGTCTTGGCAACGGCTGTTTTGAGGTGCATTATCATTTTGTGAAAAGCAATGGGGGGTGAGTTTCCTTCTAGCTTTCTTGCACCCTTATATGTCCCATGGCTTGCGCCCATCCATCTAATCCTGTTGATTCCCGAAGGCAAACTCATTGACTGACCACATTCTGGTTTCGAGGCGTTTATGTTCATCAGTTGTGGGACTGCTCATAGAACTGCCTCCTATGCCTTCTGTGGTTTTTGTTTTCTCTTGTCTTGGCTCCTCCCGCTCTCACCCCCATCACAATCATCCGATCTAGTACCTAAGCTTTCTACATTGGTCTCTTTGCTCTCTCTCTCTTTTCTGCTTGTTGTTTCTGCCGTCGTCGTTGTTGATGTTGTTATTGCTGCTGTTTTGTTCATTTCGGCACTGTTCGCGGCGCTGACTTAGATGTCTCGTCTAGCGTTTGCGGTGCCGTGGCTGCTGAGCGGACGAGCTGCCGAGCCAGGAGCCGGCGCTGAGCGTGACCGCCGCGTTGAACAGAAGCCGGATCTTGTCTTCGCGGAGCGCTCGCTGCCTGCGCGTCGCCATGCTTCTTCTGGCTTATCATTCGCCAGCTCGGCCCGGTCAGGATTTCTTGCCGTTGCTTGATTTCATTGCTGTCAGTAGAGTGGCAGGGTCGCTTCGCCAGCGAGCAATCCACCGGTAGCTGCCGTACGGCCATCGCACCATCGTTGGCGTCACCATCTTCGTTTGGGGTGCCTTTTGGCAGAAGTCGGTGATGGCCAATGCGGCCGGTCCCAACCTAAACAGAGACTACTCGGCTACTGCCGCAAATGCTGAGCAGCCCTTTCAGGACTGCCTGCCGGGCTAACGGAGACGGCACGGCAAGCTAGAGAGAGGTTTTGGTCAAGAGAGGGAAAAGGTGGCTTCGTCGAGAGAGTGGAGTCGTCTCGATGTAGAACTCCGCGTAAGACCATCGAGCTAAGTATCCAGTCCCGTCGTTGCGGTCCACCTTTCCTGATGATTTCGTCACTGGTAGAGCTGCACCACTGCATCGTCCGTTGTGGCGATGTACGTTTGGCCGAAAGAGCCGACTCCAGTTGATTGGACTCACCACACAAGTGTTTGGGCCATCAGACCAGGCACGAGAACGCCGCGAGATGAGCGGCCAGCGTTGCCGACGCAGTTTACCAGGCGGCTGCTTAAAGAGGCGGGGCTTCAAACATGGCGTTACCGCGTAGTCCCCGTTCCTTTACATCTTTTCTGCTCGGATTCCTCGCAGTTCATAGGACGTTTAGCGGGCAGGTACATCGGGATCGTCAGCGCCGCCGCTTGCGTCTGCCGGCGTGATCTGATGACTTTGCTCGTATTGATGCCGCCACCGCCACGGTTGTTGCTGCTGTTGTTATGTTGGCTATTAACGCTACCACCCCGGGGAAAAATGTCCCAGTAGACCCAACGGTTGGAGCAGACCTCCGCGGAGTCTGCAGTTTGGGTCGCTCGTCAACAGCATCGTGACTGGAATCAATGCAGGTATCGTCATTTTACTTGGCCTGAAGCCCTTGAGTCTCGGTACGAGGGCAACGGGCGTATAGTCCATGGCACGGAGGTGACCAATTTGAATAGATTAAAGGTTAGGATTGATACAGGAGCTGTATGGTTCACACTGGTTGACTGTAGTTGAACGGCCCACTTGTAGGAGGATTTAATAAATTCTAAGAAATGATAATATTTGAAAGTAGATTCCAAAATTTTAGGATGAAGGGGGCGGTGTGCGAGGAGTTCAGACGATTTGTCAAACGACAAATCCGATATTTATTCTGCTAAAAAAAATTACGTACGCATGTGCGCATACTAAATCACCTTGTCATTCTTTCAGAGTCGACACGGAGTCCCGAAGTAAATCGGTGGTGCCGACCTAATTCTATGTTAATCTCTATGAAGTTGTTAATATGAAAAGGTAATCTGTTCATGGTCGAGCTCGAACGCAGCCATTCTCAAGGCAGCTTTTCCCACTCGCGTAGCAAAGGCAGTCTTCGGTACGAATTCATTCCTGTGCTATCAACGCACAAGGCTATAAGCTAATCTTTTGAAATAACTCGTCTTTACCTCACTCTTGGGGTGTTTTAGCGTTCCATCTATAGCGTGAGTCGGATATGACAATCGGCCGCTTCGTTAGAAAATTCATCGACAGCGTTTCATTGAGCTTGTGGCTGATTTTTATGCTAATTCTTCTTGACTTCGCGACTTCCCTATATGGCGGTAACAGCCTGTTTACGCCATCCGACCGGACAATCATGGCGATTCGATGACTGGCGACAAGCATTTCTTGAGGAAACATTAATAAAGGCGACTCTGACAAAAACATAAAGTGCGTACAGTGACTGAACATACAAGGCAGGGGAACAAGCGAGAGAATCGTCAAGAAAATATTCCCTCTTCTCGGGGTTGGTGGCACGACGGCTTTCCATCACCATGCCTGCGTCGTCCTGCTCCGAGAGGCTTTTTATCAGCGTAATCGGACAGGGAGCCGTTCCCCCGCTGTCGATGCCGAACGGCGGCAGTTGTCGATGCTTAGCTCTACCAGCTTGTCTATTAGTCAGACGGCGGCTGTTGTCATCGGCTAGTCGCACTTGGGCACAGGCTGAGAGGTGATGACTACCCTGCCTATCAGATCGGCCGGCTGAGGCATTCTCACATAAATTTTCTGCCATGTCGAGGAATAACTCCGAAAAAAGGGAAAACATCCGCCGATCGGGACGGGTGGAGCGGATGATTCGTGACCAAAGCCAGCGAGCGAGAGTGGTCTCGGCGTTCCGCAAGGTTGGCTCCAGCAACGCATGATGCGATATTATATTCTATTTGTTGTTGTAACATGGTACGATGGTACCTGTGCTGGTACTCTATTTCACGATGCTAGCTAATAGTTCATGGAGCAATGACGAACTGATGGCGAACGACAGTTTATTTTGGGCAGCCATGTTCGACGAAGATAAGACGTTCGCAGTGACGTTTTATGGGACTGCCATAATACGAGAAACGCTTAGTTTTATTTAAATGGAGCGAGAGCCATAGAAAAACCAAGTACTCGAAGGTTCTATTTGACAACCTCTTTGTAAAACAGGCGTTTTCATTCGTCTCAGCAGAGATTCTTGCGTTGTTGTGAAAGGCTATGCCAAATTCAAATTGACGCTACCCGCGAAGCAAACTAAGGATTACCATCATATTTTAGCATATGTGTTCTGTGCTTGATGATAACCTGGTTGGTCTGTAAACATCGACGATTTGGATTCAACATTCGGCAAAATTCGGCCGCCGGAAGAGAACCTCAATTGGGCGGTGTATTCTGCGCTAAGTTTGCATTTGGTACGCCCAGAGTGAATGGCGGCTGCTTGTGTCGAAAGCTCAGGAAATGCTAGAAGAAATACATTTTCTCTATGAAAGAAGTCGACTCGTCAACCGTTCAAAACAGAGTAAACACTCATGAAGCTTCTTCTTCTGACTACTTGGCTTTCGCTTCCTACGGTGAATTTACAGGGGGCTAGAGCGTGCGGTAGGCCTACCCAACTTCCTTTCTTAACGAGATCGTATTCCTGTCGGGGGCTGGCGATATCAACGCCCACATAGACCTAAGACCTGAGGACCGATAATGGCCTGAACTACATAGGAATCGTCAGGTGACCCGAAAAGGACACGATTTAGTTTCTGTCAGCAACACCCTCAGTGCTCAAGAAGTTGGTCTATCATTTGAAAAGGCCGCAGATAGAGGAAGGTTACAATTACAGACTGCGAATTTTAAGAAGCTTGCACACCCTGTGAGATGAATGTGTCTGCGAGGTGAGCGTACTCGAAAACTGCAATATCGATGCTTTAACAGAAGTTTGGCTTTAAAGTTTCAGCATCAATCGTTGTATGAGACCCCGTAGAAGATGTTCACATCACCTGTCGAATAACGCCTGCTCGCCAGTTAGCGCAAAGTATACTAAACGAAGGGTAACTTTCACTGTGCATTACTATTAATATTAATATTCGTATGCGCCTTGCGACTGAAGGAGACACGTAGGTGCACGGGTTCGATCCCCGCCGGTGCACA
>MNPL01020415.1:920-14070 GCA_002081605.1 Tropilaelaps mercedesae
GAATCAAAAGCCGATTCTCACGTCGCTCAAAAAGTAGAGCTGGTCTTCTGGATGTCTTCGGCTTGCGAGTGCCAGCGTCGCCATCTGTGTGGACTACAGAAATAGTCGTCAATCAGTCATCATCGGACTGAGGTCTTCCTGCTCTGCTAACATTGTATTGACGAGTTTATTGTCACTATCAAAAGTAAAAGTAACATTCATGCGCGATCGATCCGTTTCTACTATTTTAGTTCTTAGCAACAAGGAATTAAGTAATTTGTGTACAGGTTTCGAGAATTTCCTGCGACATGAAACGATAATACCTAACTCGTGTTGCGGGCCAATGTGTTGCTCGAGTATGCTTATGCAAATTTTCTACGCAGAGAAAAAACCAGGTGGAAAATTCGGCTATTAGAAGAGAGCAATAAACTACACCTCAGGTTGACAAACGCAGTTCGCGGATCGAGCATCCGTTTTGAAAGGCTGGACCTATAACCTCGTAGAGAAGAAGAGAAGAGACAAAATATGGCAAGAGGTAGCTATCAAAAATCTTGCTTAGAATATTATTGAGGAGGATCTCTTTTATTTCTAGTTATACCATATAATTGACGGCAGTGTCTACGCGCCCAGTAACCGGTCGGGTGCTCGTAAAATCGCTGGGGTACGTATAGATTTCGATTGACTTATTTATACATTGATGACTGATAATGGTGGACACGCGTCTATCGATATTTAAAGGACACAGTAAGTTCAGGACAATCGACCGCACATTATTGCGGTGGTATGCTATTTGGCACGAATCCTTCACAACAATATATCGACTCCATCCTTCGTATTACCTGTGTGCGTGCTAACGACTGGATGATATGGTGCTTAATAAAGGAGAGACGCCGTCCACGTGTTTGCCTTTGAATTACGATGTCTTCTTCGGCATTGTGCTTCTTACTCTCGATCACATCTCCTTACTTAACTCGGTGTTAATTAATCAAGTGCTTGTCTAGCTACTTGGCAAGGCGCGCATTCACCTAAACACACTTGTCTATTACATAACCATGGGCTTCTTATGAACTACAGTTAATTATGTCGAAAAGAAAGGATGCTCCTTCGCACCTTTTTGGACTCGCACAGGTGGGCCCATACCTAGACGAGTGGGTTCAAGCTGTTTGAAGTTCACTCGGAGATGTCCACTTTTCAGCAATGCTGAGGTTTCGTGAAAGAGGTTTTATTATGAATGGTACTTTTGAGTCTGCAAAATTTGTTGAATGCACCTTTTAGATAAGTGACATGAGGTTGTCTTGCATAAAATTGACAAGAGGTACTCTGATGGAGGCGTGGATAAGGTACAGGAAGAAAGTAACACGGAGGTGGACAACACAAAGGCATTGATTACTCATTAGTTTCAGCTGAATCATGGATACGGTGTGACCGTTCAGTTCTTGCATCTCCGTTGACGCGACGCGAATTTCCGGATGCGTCTGCCAATACTTTCCTTGTGGTCAATGACGACACTGTTGCGATCGGCTGTCATGCTCATAAGGCCGCCGTGCATTTGATTTGAACCTAGACAAGAGACCAACGTGTCAGCCTTATTAACACCGGGTAGTTAGTGATAAGCAGCGTCTATGTTTCGATAGAGAATTGTAACACGTTTGAATGATGCGAGAGTGAAAGTTCGATGAAGTGGCAAACATTTCGGTAAAACAGTGGAGCGTTTGGCATTGATTTCGTATTCAATAAGGAAATGTAGTAAATAGTAGTATTGAATCAACTCAAATTGATTCATGTAACAAATGACAACAGCGGTGTTTGCTATGACTTCTAAAATTAAGCTCAATTTTTTCTAATAAATTAAGTAATGCTGGCGGAATTAAGCCTTTCAGGAATTAGGTTTAAAGAAACAAAAAACCATTCGCTCACCAAGAACGATGTATGATCCCTTGGTACGAATCTGTGGGCATTTACACCTAAGATCTGCTTGCGGTACCCAGACATAGTCCTGTCCGCCTTTGCGGACCTTGGATGCTCCCCATTTGAAAACGTCGTGTACCTGCACCGAAAAACGGATCCAGTCGCCGAACGTCTCTCTCGATTGTACGACGACATGCGCCGCTATAAATGCAAAAGTTAGCAGAATACGTTTAAAGGTTTAGAAGCTTATTAATTACGCAACCCTACGCAATTACGCAATCCAATAAACGCAACATTGCATTTCGCAAAAAGTCAACTACGGTACGTATGTAAAAACGATATGATAAAAGAAAATGAGGAAATTTCGTCTGTATTGAGCCACTTTGAGTGTAAAAGGTACGCTGCACTGAAATGCTTAAATATTCGACGCTAAAGTAGTAACCGAAAGCAGGCTTTCTCTTACCTACCAGGACTTCCTACAGACAAACTATCTAAAGAGAATTCACTGGCCCGTCCCAAAGCCTCTCTTTCCTCTCTTTGTGCAGCACAGAGGATGATACAACGTTTCAGATCGTCATCACTGTTTCCTTACTTAAGATGGATGGAGACACGTATAAAGTCAAGTTCCGGCGCCTTCTGACTTTTTTTGCTACCGATAGAATATCAGGGCGGGAAATGTAGAGATTCAGTTGGCGGATTTAGAAAGGTACACGGTAGGACAGCCCGTCGTCTAACAGAAACGATGCACCTAATAAACCATAAATTCGAGCAACTCATAAGTTTTCCACTAACCGCTAGTTGCAACCTGGAAAAATCGAGCGAGTGGTTTTGTGCGCTGATGTGTTGTTCTTTGTTTATGCCTACCATAATCCCGCTTGCAGAACTTGCGGAAAGTTAGATGGGTGCTTTCCTGTTGGCAGTCCAAGCAGTCATCGCCCTCCTCATCACTGCTGACATCCTCGTCATCCTCATAATCGTTATCGCCGTCAGAGTTGGCTAGGGAATTAAATATATTTTGTAATAAATTGATCTCAATGAGCCCCTTGCATTTCTGGCTGGAACGGTTCTGGCTATTTAAATCAGTGCAAACTGACAAGTGCAACATGCTAAGAATGCTTCATGGCCCAACTACGTTTAACGATTCCAGTGCAACGGTTAGAAAGAGGTGATGTAACTGCGTCTAATGGACAATAGCACAAGATTTTGCATTTTAAGATATGGAAGAGTGTCTGCAATTATTTTGGTAAATCTTTCAAAAATTTTAAATTACTCATACATGTAGATCGAATAAAGGGAAGTTATGTAGGTAGTAAAACTAATTAATGATGGATGCTTGTGGCATCTGGTTCATGACTTGACGCAATTGACGAAATAAGGCACTTCGGAAACTCCATGAATGTACAATCTTAGTACGAACTGAAAAAGCCATTTTGAATTTATTTGTTAAAGATTTATAAAATTTTATTGTGTACAAACATGCATAATTTCGTTACTACTATGTACTGTAATAGTAATACTAATAATGTAATAGTAATATTAATAATGTAATAGTAATACTATGTACTGTAATATGTACTGATTTTGTATCTAAGAATGCAATAAAATGACGCCCAGTCTGCATAGGCTCACCTGGGCTATCTGCCGTCATAAGCGGTGCCTCGATTAGCTGAGGAATTTCTGCGAGAATAGAAAAGAGGACGAAGTTAACATTCATTTTCTAACGCACCAGTTCCGCTAACATAATACAAATGGAGGAAATAGTAGTTGTTAATTCTGGAAAGCAAACATCCTAACACTACTTACGTCGATTACTAACACTGACCTACTTATGCCCTATTAACCTTCAAACAGTGACGCCATAACAGCGTTCTAACAAACAGTACTCCCCTATGGTCGCTATTTAGCCGTATATCGTAACGCCGTACGATGCCGACATCGTGATGCCGAAACACCACTGGCCGTAGCCAGGCGAAAGGTCTGAACTCTCCCGCCATACGCACTTAGGTCCCTAAAGGCAAGCAAAGTAAGGCATCTATAGCGAATACTAACACCTAAATGTAGTACAGGCCGTTCTGTGACCGCGAAAAATAGCGCTTGAATGAATATTAGCCGAAAAGCTCCTAAAAGTATGGCTGGTCCGAAGTGGGCGGAAAATTGTCGAAACGGAGACAGGTGCACATTTTTTTTTATTAAACCGTTATCTGGCTCGTAGTGGCGGAGTTTTTGTTTAGGTCGAACGAACAATGACAATAAAATTTTCATCGTAGGTATGTGTCTAGGCACACCTATTGAACCATATTAGCTAATGGCTATCATAACAACTGTCGTCACAAACAACCTGTGATGGCAATTAAATGGAAGCACTAACAACTTGTTAGTGCTTTCATTCGCAATAACACGTTTTATTTACGACAAACGGTGATAAATCCTTTACTGGACTCGAATGTTCTGCCACTAATGTAACAACGATCATTGTTGCAATGATGCGTGACGTTCTAGCTAAGCCGTTGCAACTGCAACGCCCTATCCCTCTAGAGAGAGGTCGCAGTCATTAGCTATTTTCGTCACTTAAACTACGGAGATCAAACCCACTTAAAGGGGGACATTTCATTGTGTTGGGATACACGCTTATTTAATTAGGCTATAATATTTTGCTACACTAAATAATTGCAACTATATTTGCCACAAGATGACCTAGCAGCTGTCGTATAGCTTGAATTATTTTAGCTCTGTGCATTTCCAGAGGGGTTTGGATTTAATCTATTAAAACATGGTAGTATCTGTTGAATTTTTTACTATGTATAAATTCATTTCCGTTCATAAAGACCGGTGATAAAAGTCTTGTAATGGTTTTTCTGAATAATTGGAAAGAACAGGATACACTATATATACAAAAAAATAGCACAATCTGCAGCGCCCTACGGTCGCGGTTTGCCTTTGAAGAAAAGCATGTCTTCTGTAAGTAGGGATTTGGGCTTTTGGTTATTGCATCCTGCTTAAATCTGAATGTATTGTATTTCTCACCATCTCATCTGGACCTTATATGCGTTCAGAACAGTCTTGCTCTCTATGAGTTTCTTGCTAAGTTCGCTACTTGTATTAGCCACGTTTCGAATCACTAGTAAAAGGCAAACATATTCCGTAGCTGCGACATTGTATATGTGTGCTTCAGAAGCTTCAATTATGCGTAAATAAAAGAAAAGCTGTCGGATGTAAGTTTATTCGTTCGAAAACCTATAAAATATGTAATTTTGCTATAAGTTAACGGAAATCCAATGATAAGACATAACCTTGTGTATGTTAGACAACTGCTAGTTAACAATCAGGTTAACTTTCTAAAACAGCTTTAGTTCAATGTTCGTATTTCTATTATAGTTTGTTGTTTAATGTCGAGAGACGTGCGTAATTAACTGACAGCCTTACAAGCTCTTATAAAATGATTGCATCGTGGGGATAAAGAAAGTGTGAAATACTACTTGGAAATTTTTTTGACTAGATAAACGCGCTAATGGCTTAGGATGTCGGCCCAGTTCATATTCATTCGTATGAGCTTGTAAACCAAAAGTTTTATCAAAATACTACAACAAAATACTACAACGTGTAATTATGAAACTTATAAACTAACTAGAGTGCATCGGTGTCATATTGAAGTTTAAAAGTTGTTAATAACCCATCATCGGTTTCATGATAGAGGCGTGCCATCATTAAGTTTCACGTTATAGAAACGTTTCTATTTGTGACACGGCATTGATATACCCTTGTTTTCACACAAATCTAAAGAAGTCCAAATCTTTCTCGCACACTATGACATATGACAATTTCCACTGAGTGACTGGAGGATCTATGTTATTTGTAAGACCCTAAACATTTTCGAGATCATGCGCTGATTCACGCCTGTTCCTCCTCTTGGTGACAACGACGTATTGAGATAATTTTCGGACTTCTCGTTTATACATCTCGAGGTAATCCAAATCATTTTATCGATTTTGCGACATCAAGCTATAACAGAGAGAAGTCATCATAGTGTCTGAAGCATAGGATGTAGTCACAGAGATGAATGCACTAAACGACCGCGTTGACAGCGGCCACCACGATCATTCGGTTTACTGGCTGAGTTATGTGCGCTAAAGTCCTTTTCTCTCTACTCGTCCCTCCTCTGCTTTGATACTCGCTTTACCTCTCTTTCCCGTACCCCTGCCATTGCAAGCTGTGACCTACCATCTTGCGGCGGTCCGTGTGAACAGTCTCTATTGTAATCCTGAGCTCTCTACGTTGCTCCATCTACCACCCTTGCGAGCAGTATTGTACTGGTGTAGTAGCAGGAATCGTTTTGTCTCTCCGTCTCGCTCTCTGGCCTTGGTTTTCGTGACGACCATATACTCAACCAACCGTTCGCTTGCATTTCTCCCCGCAGCGCCCTGACCTTTGACTTGAGATACTTCTACAGCGGGTGGCACTTTTGTTTGATGCCGCGCATAGTGCGAACGACTGAAGAGTTCTTCCTAAGGTTCATAAGTAGCGGGAAAACTGAAAAGTGGAGGTTTGTCTGCACGTGCGGCAGTGCACATGGAAATCATATTATTTTCGTTCCCGTTCTCTCTCTCTCTCTCTCTCTTGCTCTGCTTCTCTTCTTTAAGCGTTTGGTAGGGCTTTTCAGTAATTATATAGAAATGACGGCAATGGAGTAACAGAGGAAAACTGTGGCTGCTACGATCTCTGTGTTGGAACCGTCCACAAGAACACAAGTGACAAAGCCACCACCTTCAAGCTCCCCAGTAATCCGAACTTCCGGGTAAGTTAGCCAAGTCTTGGTGTAACAACAACAACGGCGTAACGAACGGTGTACTTCAGCTGGCATGATACGCTTTAGCCGGCATCTTTTCCCATCTATTCGCACAATAAGAAAAAAGCTACTGTGCCACAACCGATTTTAACGAAAGATCGGAAGGGCGAGAGAGTTCAGTTCAGTACGAACGTGGCATTGACACTCTGTTCGCACGACTGTTCGCGTTCCTCATTTGTTCATATACTTAGATGGAATGTAATGCTTTCGCAAGTTTCGTGGGTTCTAGGGCTTTGATAGTAACGTGCTGAGGTCTGATCTTTTTCAGACTTAAACTAGTATATGTGTGAAGTCATATACACCTTGTGTGTGTGGTTTAACACGTTTATGGAAATAATGGCATGATTCAAAAATGGAATATGTTCGTGTGGGTTCCCGCTGCGTTGAAGGCCATGAGTCCAATAAAAGATACGACATAAATATGAGGAATACAGAATATGAGAAATATACAGAACAAGATTCACCTATGACCTCGTCTTGGATAAGAAAACATGCAACGTGTTTACGAGCCCAATTGCAATGTATTTGATAAATGTATTTTTGTGTGTTCTTTAAAAACAGGTACGAGTGCCTGTTAATTCAGATATTTATTGCTTCCTAATCGGTTTTTTATAGATATTTTTCACCTCATTACGTTGCAAGCCGTAATGGGTGGAATGAGTATTACCTTACTATCACCAAGATACTTATCGAACTAAAAGAAAAGAACGTGAACTTGATGATATAAGGATCCAGTATAAAAGCGGTGTAACAGTTATAATACCAAAGAATGAAGCGGGCATCTTCGCAATAACAATGAAAGCAGGCCTCGTCTTGTATTCCTCTTGTTTTCAATTTCTTTTTTTATCGTCTCTACCTCTTTCTCCCTTTCCTCGTACATCTACCCCATTGATGCGGGCATGCTCGTCTACGATCAATATCATCGTTATCATTTATTCTACCGCCGGTACCTCTCTTTCTCTTACCAACTGTTAAAACGTTGTTGCCCGCGGCATTTTTCGTGTTACCTCTCTCACCCACTATCTCCGTTTAGCCCTTGTAGCTCTCGTTTCTCTCGTCCAAATTACCCCCACCCGTTGCGCTGCCCGCTTAAGCGACTCGAGGGGATCCCCTAGGTTGTGTACCGTGGCTGCTGAGGAGTAGAGGAATATTGCAGAGGCTCGTCATTCTCTGTACAGTTTCCTCGCGCCACTCTGTGCTAACATGATTATCCGTAGATAGATAGCGGTAGCAAAAGTAGAAGGCCACAGAGCTCAACGTGGTGCGATGCATGTCTCTAGAAACTGGAAGATTGGGAAATGGTTCTCTGGGTCTAAGACGCAAAAGAACGAATCTTGGGGGCCTGGTAAGGGGGTATTGTTCAGGGACCTCTCACCCCAAGCAGTTCTCTCGAGGAGTTCGATGGCTGCATTAGACCGGGTGCATAGATAAATAGATGGATTCTACGTGCTTCCCACACCGAAGAGTGCATCGCGATGCAAGAATGTTCTCTAGGCCGTGAGAAAACCACAAGACATAAACCGTCGGTTGCTTTAACTAGATGGCGGGACATCCATTTAGGGTATCTGGCAAAAGTGCTCACGGCAAAAGATAGTGTCGCCGGCACTTTTCTTCGTTTTAAATTATTTCCTGGTTCTGAATACCCTGTGTCAATACTCTGACTTAGGCTAAAGCTCTGCCAGGGCTGAGATGCGTTGTTCCAAAGCAGTCAGCAGGCTCGAAAAAAGACACTTTACGCTGTGTGTTTAATTAGAAGCACGGTCGCCGATCGACACGTCTGCGAAAGGGAATCAGGAATGCAAAAAAAACTAAAGTAATAGGCCAATACAAAATCATGACTCGAGCTTTTTTCGATAAAATCCTTTCTGCAGTTCCTGGTTCTTTCAATGAGAAACTGGCTACAAGAGGCGAGAACAAGCACCATTACAGGCGGTATAAACATTAAAACCAACAAAGCATCATGTATAGCGAAATAATACAGTAAATAGTGATATTCTGGGTGGCGCATTACCATGGTCTAACAGGAAACATTTTGAAAAATAAGTGATAACGATTAAAGATTTGGTAGTATTAATCAGAAATTTCGTCCGCTAAGACAGCAACCTTCTTGAATACGAAAAAGCTTCGAGGATTTCGGCGGTGGGTAAATTCGATTGTGCTACAGATATGTTTGAGTCACGGTCGTGAAACTTGTAAAACCTATTTCAAACAAGTACTTTTAAGTGAAAGTTCACCATCCGTTGCTTCCGTAAACGACACAACGTTTATCTAAATGAAAAAGTTTGTGAAGCAGCTTTACCATAAATATCACGAGACTGTCTGTGGTACCTAGTTGGAAGTAAAACTAACTTCATTCATTCAGCTACAGACCATTGCTGTACTGCAAATAATTATCGCTACACATCCCTTATGTCCATTTATTTTAGAGCTAACCATCGCACAACATTTAACGTCCATAGTACCGTGATTTGCATTTGCGATTTGCAAACGGACCCCATAAATGTAAATGTGCAATGTGTGTGTGTGTGTGTCTGAATGTCGAGCTCAGTGGCTTGGTGCGCCTACGTTCGCGCTACGTGCGCCTTGCAACCGGAAGAGACTGGTGGATGCACAGGCTCGATCCTCGTCTTATGTACAACTACTAGTATCAAGTGCTAGGGCCACATAAATTGCGACCTACTTAAAGTGTTGTTTTCAATCTGTAAATCGCCGTTGACATCGAGGATCTGGTGACGTACGAGGCTGACACGATATTTAGAGACACTGCTGGCTACATGCCGGCTCGACCGATTTAGTTTACTTTTCGGCTTTTTAAGGTCTCCGGGGGCTGTCAGCCATGGGAGCTGTGGTCGGCGAGAGCTGCGGCTACCGTGTCCACGGGCTTTAGGGCCTTCCCCAGACAAGAATCAGTTCCGCTGATAGCGCAGCAATGGATTCGACACGAGATAACTCCCTCTGCCCAACATTTCTCCCAGAGTCTGCACCGTCCCCCCAGCGATCTCTACGATTTCGGCAGACGGAGGGTTGGCTTCAAGCCGCGACTTGGGATGACTCTGCTGCAACCGATACCCGTCCATTTTCTTTACGGTCCCTTGTAACTCTTACCCTCGACTTCCATCCGCTCGCTGAAGCGCTGTCGACGAGTCAACCGAGACCTGCCTTCGTGCTTTATACCATCATGTTGAAGAGCCGCTTGCGTCGCTTACAACAATCCCAGCTAGCTAGCAAGGGAGAGAGCACGCTCAGCGTTCTTGAGAAGACGCATTTTCTGTTTAGGACGAAAAGACGGAATGGCGAGGGAGCACAAGCCTCCCGAAGAGCGAATATCAAGAACCTGTTTGTCACTGCATCCGAAGGTCCAAGAGGAATCAGACGCGGAGAATAGCCAGTGTTCTTTTTCGTTGTACTCTTTTTGTATAAAGAGAAATATTCACAAGCAAGTAGCATACTGTTGCGTTATGTTCTCGCCTGCTGACCCGGATGAAGGTTAGCTCTATTGCATGGCAAACGTGCCACGAGATGCACAGCATACACGATTTGCGCCAGACGTCATCAAAAACTCGCCAGAGTTACTAGAATAGCGAAACCAAATAACTTTCCTTAAAGCGTAAAATATATCCGTGCATTACACTTGTAGAATGGAACCTGAGCAAATCAGGGGCTTTCTACTTCATTAAGAGCTTTAGAGTCAAGTATGTCTTTTTACTACCAGTATATATATATATATATATATATATATATATATGTACAAATTCACCGTAGAGCCGTGGTTTGCTGTGTATCACGAATACTAAGAAAACATCATACAACTGGAAGACTCAAGAATGTTGAGACCAGTGAAGAGGGAAATTCGAAAACATATATGAGCTATTGGAAAATCACACTTCTTGCACATTTAACAATAATTAATAATAATAATAATAATAACAATATAAGAGAAATGCCGTTCATTTAAAAGGGGAGTCGTTTTATATACTACATTCCATTGAGTTTATTTGGGTGATTTGGCGATGGCAATATTTTCGAAGAAGTCTGTTGGCCGGACCTGTTCGTTTAGGTGTTCTTATTGACATTAATAGGTGATCGGTCCGCTGTCCTACCTTTCTCGACCTTTCTTCTTGATATACTGCAACAATATCTAGTAACACTATGCAGATAACAAATGTCATCCTAACGCATGCTCTCTGATACACTGACAGCATTTCCACCTCTGCGTGTATGCTTTCGCTGTCGATTTATCTATCATAATTCAGCCATGAGTTGGGACCGTTGTGGCAAGGGTGTTCCCCCATCACAATGTCCACATACCACACAGTATGCTCCGCTTGTCCGCCCGCACCTCTTGTATCATTCGCCATGGATCCTTGTGGCCTGTGCTCAGGATGGTGGACAAACGGGGGAACGAGAGTTGTAGTATGGGGCAAGAGGAGGACTATTCCTATGGAAGGTAAGAATGACGTGTGCTTTGCATATTGTACCTCTGGGATATCGGACGATTGTTGAAGCTCAACTGAGGCACTTAAATATTACATAGAACACACGGGAGCAATGTATAAATTAAAATAAAAAATTAATCTATAAACATATAAGCCTCCAGCTCAGCTACTCATAAAGCTTCAACCTTTATTTCTTTTATTTCAACTGTCTTGATTTACATGCGTTTTTCACATATAAAGGTACTGCTAGTGCTGCCGTCATTACAACCGCTATACGTCTTCGCCTAAAGGACCGATTTCTGCCTACATATGTACATCAGGTCTGCAGATAAATGAAGGGGTGAGTGCCACCCTAAGTCTACCTCTAGCGCTTGTCGGTTCCCACCGTTCCACTAGGGTATGCTACGACCTCGACATCCCTCTCTTTCATATTGGGCTCATACTCGCTTCAGACCTCCCGATGCAATGACGGCATACATATATGAATATGATAGGTTGAGGGTGGCCGTGGTACACGAGTGTTAGACTGGACTAGCTACGGTCGGCCGGTCGCTTACTTCGGTGTTGGTTATCGAATATTTCCTCCAGGCCCGAGCTTTCCCTTACTCGCCGTGGGACCCCCGGTATTGCTCTATGGCGGTTTCGGGGTGACTTCCGCACGAGCGATAGCCGGGTAGGTTTGTCGGGCCAGGAGGCGCGTTTATCTTTCCCGGCGAGCCGGCAAGCCTAAAAGACGAAAGGGGGCATTCTAGGCTGGGAATAGTCAGGGGCGGGGAAAATGGGGCACATATCAAGCCATCATATTGTCGACTCGGCTCGGATGGTAAGGGGTGTAGGTGGGGTGGCGATGGAATTGACTGAAACGGCGACTGAGGGTACACCGTAGCTTCTATGTGCGGTGTCTGCCAAGAGTCGATCGTCCGCTGTCGTACACATGGGAAAAGGTGAGCGTTGGGCGAGCAACGTAGGGTGCCAGTGGGGTCCTGTTGGTTGTGGCAACCATGAAAAATGACTCTATTAAGTCTACATGACTACGAATTGGACATGGCCCAATCGCACCTTGCACCCCACAAAGCCAAACCACTCGTAGACTACCCCGCCCTCTGTCCCTTACCGAAATAGACATATTCATTCAGCACAGGCAAGTTTATGCCGGGAAAGTTACGGGGGAAAGGAAAGTATTTGAAAGCTACCAACATACCTACTGATACCATCAGGAATATCATCATAGCCGGTATTAAACCAGAACCGTTCTAGCCCTGACCTCCACAGGCATTAAAATACACTTGTCCAAGCCAAGGCTTTTATAGCGGTTTCATTTATCTCTTAAGAAATTTTATTTAATTTACTCTGTTTGACTAGAAATCTATGTCTGATGGCTTTCATAATAGTCGAAATTGTCTTTAAAAAAATTTTATCACTTCAGTTGACATAATTAAATACTACCTATGCCTCACGTTAAAACTTTGATGTTTGATGAAAAAATTCCCGCAATATACATAGGTCGTTCAAAGATAGAAGTTCATACAAGGATGATTGCCAACAGGGAATGTTTGTGCACATATATGTAGTCTTTATGTTGTAAGCAGTGTCCTCAACTGCAAGTGATTAGCTGAATTAAACTGAATTATCTCCCTTGATCGAAATGGCTATCCAACAAATAAACCGCCTCTCAGTTAATCACGTCAGTACTGCCTTCAAATCAATTAATGTGTCTGATCTAAGTATATCGTACGTCATCTTATATCAATGGCCCTTTTATTTTCAACTTAATTTTGAAATCGATCTCCAATCACTAGTAACCAGTTGTTGGATGCTTAAATAAGGTTATCATCTACGAATAACTTACAGATAATAGCAGCAATAGAAACAGCTAAAATACATACGTATCTCTTAGCGTTTTTACGTCACTTGCTCCTTACCTCTAACAAACCATATTTCGAAAGGTATATATATATATATATATATATATATTCCAGGACCG
>MNPL01020415.1:14637-26644 GCA_002081605.1 Tropilaelaps mercedesae
TGGTTTTTTGCTTGCCGTTTCCCATTCTTTCCATTTTTGCCGTGCTTCACCGCGCATTATATCGGAGTGGGTTGTGATACCTAGCAATTCAAAGCCTCATGTCACTGCTTGGAAACGTCGTTGTCTGGGGGAAAGCATCGCACGGAGAGGATTACTTTTGCGTGAATTTATCCTGATTAGCTCACGAGGTAGAAGGGAGACAAAAGCTCAGGTAGGATGCAGGTAGAAATGCACCGTTTCGATTCAAGTGGGGTGCGAGAGCGGGGTGGATACGACTAGATTCGTTGCCGAAGAACCTGGGGCGTGATCCGCTACAAGGAAAGGGCTTCAGTCTTAGGGGTGGATCTACAGTCCTCAAGGCTCCTACTTCTACGATGCATCATTCCCCGGCCCAGTGGGATCACATTCATTTGGTCGGCCCATACCTCTGGCGTCGCCCTTGGGGCGCTTCAAGTGGGGGCGCTTCAAGGACTCCGCGTTGCCCCTAGCTCCCTCCACACTATATAAATACTTTTCCTCTGCATGACGAGTAGCCGGCTACTCCTTACCAGCGACCAACGCTGTGGCATGGTGTCATAATGAGAGGCAAATGTATTTCCACTACATTTCGTCAGCCCAGGCCAGAGGCGACGGCGAGAGAAAAGAGCCTTCACAGAATAGCTGACCTGCGACAGGAACAGCTTCAGTATCAGTACGAATAGAGAATTGCGTATGGCCCACCTTCCGTCTACGGTGTGTCACCCTGCTTCGAAAGAGAGCAACCAGGACGGGCCAAGAGAATCGCTGGAAAGGAGACAAGACGTCTTTGCGCGCTAGTACGAATTGCGTGTATGCCAAGAAACTTTTTGGCCCAAAATCAAGTTGGTGGTGCGGAATTTGACAAATCTCTTCGAAGAATTCCCCGACGCACGAGGAGAACCATAACACACAGTCTTGAGGGACGATATGGGTACAGGACCTGACGAGGTGGGAGGGTGCCGTCCGAAAAGAGAAGGTTTTGTCTTTCGGGAAACGGCGTCACAAAATACGGACCTCCTTTTTGGCTAAAATCAGGGGATGTGTGTTGTGTGCACGCCGATATTCTAAATGTTTGCCGAATCTCTGCACAGGTAAGTGGAATACCTGTGTGGCCAATTTATGGGTAAGCACTTATGCGTGAACTTATCTAATACTAACTAATGATTAAAGTATAATGTATCACATTTTTTTTGTCATGTAGCATTCAGACAAAAATAAAAACTTAGGTACGGTAGCACAAACTGAGTAACACCTTCTCAGAATTGTCGCTATGCACGGAAAACTATTAATATTGACTCTCTATACGTTTTATATTAAACCATTATTTTGAGCATATAAATACAATTAAAGCGGTATTGCCTTTACTCGTACAAAGTTTCTGAATGAGGTCCGATTTCCTAGTTGAGGGTAAACAATCTCAGAAGAATGAATTTCTCTCCATTTTACTGCAATTTTCAGCTGTGATTAACACCTAAACATAACGTGCTGACTTACTGGCTGATGGACTGAGAGTCTTATGGTGTGACAGTTGCATTTAAGAAGTTTAAAGTCCATTTTCGCAGTAGATGTATTTTAGCCTAGCACCGATGGTAAACTTGCAGAGCGGTCGGATCAAATTTTAACCTCGTTAAGCTTCATGACTGCCATAATGCCGTACTAAATTGCTAGCGGAATATCAAACTGAAGTTGCTTAGCTTTTTTAAAAGTTAGCTTAATTACTATCACTTTATAAAGATGGTATATCTACTGACCGAACCGTTTTCAGTCTTAAACAATTTATAACTGTGATTTTAGTTGGCCTGATCATCTTGTTTCCTTCTTGGCTTTTGAGAGCCAACAAGCATTCCTTGCCCCTGAAATGTTTCGTACGAGGAAGTAGTTTTGTTTAAAAGGGCTAGGGTGATTCAAGATCTCCCCCTTATTCAATTTGAAACAAACAAAATCCCTGTATAGCGCTAGCTTGTTCGCTAACTCGTTGCTCTGGCTGCTTGTGTGTTGCGTGCGTGCATTTTACTGTGTTATCCAATTCTGTGCCACCACACAAGCGGAATGAAGTACCTGCGTGCAGGTAAGTCTGGAGGCCGAACGTGCGTTTGTCGACAGCGAGGAAGTAGTGAATATTGAAGTCAGCCAATGCTAAAGCGCCAGACGGCTCGCGCCGCTGCAGCCAAACTTCGAGCTGGAACCGGTGTTATTAGCTCGACAGAGCAAGTCGGACTCTTTCCAGAAATCTGGCCGGGCTCCGCACGAGAACCGCTGACTGGGGAAGCTATCCCTGGTCGTCGCAATACCTGAGAGACGCGGGTAATGGGGGTGGCGTTTGCTTTTAAGGCTCTTCAATTCAACAAACCCATTTGACCCAGGCCCCTCGCTTTCAGGCTGAAGTTCACGGCAAGTTTCAATTTGAGGATTTCCATCGAGCTGTTTTTGTTCGAAGGAAAGGCTTCATGTCAAAAACTAAAGGTCTGGGAAAGCCTCAAATAAAAGACGAGTTGGAGTCTCTACAGTCGAGATGCACATGCTCCAGTAATTTTCATGTCAACAGCTAGCTAAACGCCATGAGAGCTACTCTTGCTGTATAACCTGAAGCCCATATTTATGGGTAGCTCTTTTCTTACTTATGAATCAGGTTTGTATTAGACATGCTCTGTATTGGGCTTATCGCCGAGCGACTAAGCCTACCTTTTAGGTGTACCCTAAGCTAGTAGAGTCTAACAATGCATATTTTCTTGAAACTAAATTTCTTCCATGGATTAAATGCGAACAGTTAAAACTGCAGTTCGAAACGAATATCAGTCAATTTATAGTGCGTTTTTGAATATTAGTTATCTGAATAATATTATTGGTAGCAATATAGATATAAAGTAAACAGTGACTCGGAATTGCTGAGACTTATTCGTTTTTGAAGTACTTTTATTTTTTTGGTTTCACTTATGTAAGAATTAGTTACCATTATTAACGAGTTATCGTTATTATTCTTCAGTCACACTGATTGGTCGGAGGTCTTTAGGTGGTTGCGATTTTATTAAGTGGGCTTTTTTTTGAAGATAAAATATTCTTCGCTCTGCCTCCACCGTTAGGGCACTTGAAAATAACAGTAAAACGACGATTACTGCAACCCTGAAGGAGTACTATCTCGATGTGTTTAAATAGCGTAGTGTTACGGTGTGTGTACGTAACATTTTGTTACACGTACTGACGCACGGCGCAATGGGCGAACGGCTTTGTTGATAACCCTTAGCGCAGCGATTGCAGGTCAAGCCTGTCACTCCGTCCTTACAGGGACACTGCCCTGTCGTCATGTTGCATGTACGGCCTAATGCGCCCACAGGATGGCACTCGCAAGCTGAAAATAGAAATAAAGAGAGTCAGTTACCAATTGGGGCACATCACTGGTTGGCTCCGCTCATCAGGCAGAATGAATTATTAGCGTTTAGGTGTAGTCAGTCAATATGGTGAGGATAGAGTTAAAATTAACTCACTGAAGAGCTCTAACGTACAAATTTGCAGAAACCTATCTCAATCCTATTACCTATTGCGATGAAGCAGTCTAGTTGCACTTGTCTGCTAGTGTGAAAAATCAAGTGTGTGCTATAATAGAGTGTCTGTATAAAATCGTTGCACCTGTTTTGGATACCGGCGTGTAGGTGAACGCGCTATTCACAACAGCGTGTAAAAGTTTGTATCGTTCTAACTTTGCCAAGGTTATTGGTACTTTAGGTGAACAAAGGCCATCTATTGACAACGTCAGTGCATGTACAGCGACATTGAAAGTGATTCTTCGAAAATGGCCCTTCTGGGAGTAACACTGGTAACCTCTAAAGAGTCTAGCGCTAGCATGAGACGAACGCTTGTTTTAAGGCTTACGACCTAGCGCTGTCCTTATGACCGCCCATTCGACCGGGTCTCTAACTGCAAAATTACAAAAATATTTCATCGTTTAAACACAGGCTATTATATCTGTCGTCAGCTTATACGAACAATAAGCGCAAACCATCTTATTTCAGAAAAGCTCAGCGACCTTCTGGGACGTATATGAGATTAATTATAATTTTTTTAAAAATAAAATCCAGGGTTTACTGAGGAATATGGTGGACCTGGTGCGCAGTTGTTAAATATATGTGTGTGTATATTTCAAGCTGATGTGAGGTCAATATAATGCCGATATCAACACTGAATCAATACTGTTCTGAATGCGCATAATTCGGGCTTTGTCTACAACTTGAAAGGCTGCAATTCTCTGCAACGCTGACATGCATGACCTAAAAATCTTAGTAACTCTGTATGTAGATTTTGATGTACACATTACTTGCATAATCAAACCGGGTACTAAATAATAAACACCGCTTTTCGTCTCTTCGTAGTCAAAGATCATATGCTTTATGATTATATCTTATCGAACAGCAAGATACAGTCTACATAAAAATATATTGCAAATCGTGCAGGCTAAATATGATCGACAACTTTTTTGTAACAAGAATGAACAACCTTTGCAATAAACAGCTTGCAACCGCCCTTGAGATTTCCAAAGATACAAGAATAGGTAATATCTTCTGTGGTTGCTCACGCGTTGCGAAGACTCCAAGAAATTGCTGCTGTACGCATTAATGTAATATTTAATGTTAATAGCTATGCATATTATTGTCAGACATGGCTTTTATGGTACCTACTATACTTCGTACCACACAAATGACAGAGGCGTTTCCATAGCCAAAAATAACAGGAATTAATATCGGGAAAATGGCAGGAATTAATGAACTGCTTATACCGATATAACGTATAGAGGAACATTGGACATGTGCTAGTCATTGCAAATTTAGAGACTGTCCCTTTCCTCCACCTGGCATAATTTTGGTCAACGAACCACTCGCAATTGATGTCACCCTCATGGCAGCAGTGGCTGATCTTATCACCCTGCAGGGTGATGGCCAAATGAGAG
Source organism: Tropilaelaps mercedesae (assembly GCA_002081605.1). Taxonomy (NCBI): domain Eukaryota; kingdom Metazoa; phylum Arthropoda; class Arachnida; order Mesostigmata; family Laelapidae; genus Tropilaelaps; species Tropilaelaps mercedesae. The sequence goes on from MNPL01020415.1 coordinate 19,595, forward strand.
AATCAGCGCCAAATACCCCGTAACTTCCATCACTGGGGTATTTAGCGACGCTATTACATTCATGTGATGCATAGATGAACTTTTTCGAATGAAACACAGAGGTCCGCTTAGCCTAGACAGATGTGTTTGTTCGGATAGTTTGGAGCGGAAGGTTGGTAAGCGTGTGGTTCTATGCGTTGTGTCTATAGACCGCTTTGTCCCTGCTGTATGCCCCTAAACCGGACTGAAGCTACGATGGCGCGACACACAGTACGTTTCTGTCTAGCTACTAGCACTGCGGTTTTCCACAGCTCTCACAACTCTCGCCCCCTCGTTTTTTCGTGCCCATAGTTGACGTCGCATTTCATAAGGATGCAAATGAGGCCTCGCTTTCTGGCCCCTCGGCGTCATGGCCGTCAAGCTCTTCAAAGCTTTTAGCCTTGACGGAAACTCCGACAGTGCCCCTCTTCCCAGAACGATATACTGACATTACTCACGTAAAGCCGTATGCAGCGTCCAAGTAGAGAGAAACATATGGAGAAATCACGGCCGCTCTTCGCCTTTGTATCTCGCTTAGGGAAAACGATGGAGTGAGTTAATGTCCAGTTGTCCACTTGGAACGATTATCGCCAGAAAGGCATCGCTAGACGAGTAAAATGTGCCCTTCTAAGTGAAAAAATGCCCTGAGTTAGGGCGGCAAAAATGACTACCAGTAAATAAAGCAAGCATAGCTGCTTTTTAAGCATGCTTCTTTATGAGAGCTGGCCCCACTGAAACATACCAACATGAATTCATAATGTGTATGGCCAGCTGACAGGTCTGTTTGCTCGTAATACTAATTTATTCTAAGGTAGAAGTCCCTTTTTTTATTTTCTAACTATACACTTGTCAGCTATTTCATTCCGGGCAGATCGTACAGTTGAAAACTGCGTTTTTGCTATTTGGGAACTTTCGTATACTCTACCATAAATGCCTAGTGTAAAAATGTTACGCTCACTAGGTAATGGTTTTGCCGCTGCTTGCATCAAACTCACTGACCTTTTAAAGTTAGAATTCTATACAGAAAGTAAAAAAAACCCACCACATTCCATTTACTGTCTATCGGGCTGATTAGGTTGAGGACGTTGGTGGCATCCAACGGCCGCACCATTTGATTTCACTTACTTATTGGACGCAAGCAGGTTTTAATAACAGTTAACTACATGTATCTGAACGATTCGGTGCACTGGCAGCGCGTTTCGTCCACCGTACAACTCTGCATGTCGCAGTCACTTTACGCACATAGTCTCTCTACCAGACGCCCTCGCCCTCCTATGCTTTACTAGTCTTGCGTTCTCTCGCTTAAGCCGCCGGCCCCATCGGGACGGCAGTTAGGTCAGTCCCGTTACATGACAACATATACACTTACAGAATGGTACACCTCGTGAAACTGCAAACGTACACCCAAGTCCCTTTGAAGCCTCTTAGCGCTAGTCATCATACGGGGGGAAAGAAAGGGATGCTAGCAAGCCTCACCAGGACCGAAATCAGACAGAAGTCACCGTCCGGTACGACTCTGGCCAGTGTTTTCCATCCTTATGGTTTTAGTCTCTGCCAAACGGAAACGGAAGTGTCAGTCGACCGACCGGACAACTGAGTATGAGATAAGGTAAGGCTGCGAATGGGTCGGAAAGAGACAACTCAAAGAGAAAGAGAGGGAAAGAGATTCAATGAGATAGAGGCGAATACGACCTACTGTAGGAGCCACAGATGTGAGTACAGCTAGACCCGGATTACCCCGCTTAACGAGACTTTTAGCCTTCATATTCTACGTGCGTATACATTAAGCTACACTAAACGCTGTTCTGAGTCTATGCGGCTCTGCCAGCGGTAAGCGGACGCTTCTAAATTGTCCGTCCATTTTTAACAGTAGTATGATCCAGATCGTAATAACTGCTTAGCCCAAAGTTAATAAACAGCATCTTCTTAAACGAAGCCCTACTGACTTGCCTGTATACTTCAGGCTTTACCCCGTCAAGGTGGGGAAGGAGCACATAGAGAGGGACCCAATAGGTTCTCACAAAAAATGCAAGTCCGCTACAGCAGGCAAGCACTTTTGTTATACTGCTCTCTTCAGTAGACATGTCAGGATGTGAGAGATGATACAAGAAGAAGGAAAAAAGAAACTGCATAAAGGCAGCCTTCAGTAAGAGAGTAAAACTAAGTTAAATATGGATGGCCAAACCACTTGAATGAAACTGTTGGAGGTTTCCCGCCCGTAGAAAGGTCGCCGGGGCATTGGACGGCGAACTGGTTAGAAATCAACGCGAGTTGTTTGATAGGAACAGAGGAACAAAGGAGGTTCAAGGCAGGCGAAGATGAGCGTGGAAGTAGGTAGGCTATAGGTGTGCAGTGGGGCCGCAAAACGCGATCCACGAGGTGTGTATGTACTTTTATTTTTATATTTAACTGGAAGAGGCTGACCCTCAAGGTGAAGGCATCTCGCCAAACAAAAAAAGCGTTCGGGTTTATAAGAGAGAGTTATCGTGCACTGTTTTCACAGTTTCGAGGAATTCCAGCCTATTTCTTGGTCAAGTTGTGTATTTTTAGACCAATGTTTGCGTGTGCTGTCGCACACGAAATCAAATCCATACGGGGGTTGTGATCCATCCAAATTGTCACATAATTTTCTAACTATTCACTACCTCACCGCTATAACGACGTGATAAGTCATTACTGCTTAGTACTAACAAGGAAAAGGTAAATCGTCCTAAACTAAACCGACTCAACTATGTGAGAATGTTGTGCTGTGCAACGTGATGTGGCTTTACCAAGTTTCTAAATTTCTTTGCACTAAGATCCATGTCCCGTATGTCTGTGCAATGTCGCCTTCAAGTCTGCGACTAGACATGTATCTGTGTTACAATTTAGACTATCTGCTGACGAACCGTCGTAGAATGTGGCTAAGCGATATCTTGATTATGATACATGTGCACAAATCTCAAGGGTAATTATAGGTGACAAGATGATTACGCAGAAACCTCACTCGACAAAGACCTTTCGGTAGTTCGACAGTATTGGAAATGGCATCTGTTAAAAGGCGACTACGCGCTCAAATCAAAATGGCGTAACATCAGCTTCCGGGTGCTCCTTCCGATTATGCGAAATGTAGACCGGAAGTTAGCTGAGGTGATGGGGCCGCCTGCTGTCCGCAAACCTGATGGGATGCTGTTAGAAATTTCTCTCATTCGGTTTCTCTCGGATGCGTCTCAGATGAACGGGAGAGGGTCCCTTGGCGGAAGAAGACGAGAGAATCGAAAACAGATTGCCGGACACCATTTTGGGTGGGCTTACAGGCGGCGTGTACGCCTGTAAGCACCCCGCACTACACTTGAAGCCTTCAGCTCTCATTAAGCCATCCATCATTCGACGGCGAATTAGATGAATGAACGAACGAATGAATGAAGAGGCCATGTTCGTGGTTGTACATGTGAACGCTATGAATGGAAAGTGCTAGAGCAAGACATCACTGTGACACCTCCAAACGAAACAGAACCGCTGAAACTCTGCGCTGCGTTATAATATCCCCGGCGCAGCGATGGAACGAAACATTTACTCACCATCCGATGCTTAGTAGGGCCTAGAGGGCGATACCCTATCCCGTTTACCCATATCTAGGTTGCATCACTCTCTCTATTTTTCCTTTATCCCCCCTCCGGAAAGGCGAAAGAACGATATAACGATGGCGTGACAATACGAGCGAATGAATCGCGTAACCCTCATATATTTTAGGTAAAACTTTTATCTCTCCCGTTTTATTCCGGCTGATTTCCTCATACGCCATTCATCCCTCTCCGTGTTAGCTGCTTTCAACTTTTATCCTTTACGAAATTAGGGGCTCATTGTGTAATTGTCAGGAACGGCAAGTTAGGGAAAAGAAACAGGGAGTTTGGCCGCTTCGAGAAACACTGCTAGAGAGGCAAATCAAGAAGCCGAACGGGCAAAGGGAGGCTGGCTACGGGAGAGCAATGGGGTAAGAGCACAATAATTAACAGGCGGAGAATCGAGGAGAGCAAAAGGGGACAAGAAACGGGCGAAGGGAGAAGCAAAAATAAAAGCGCATGAGAAGCAGCAATTCCTGCCTCTGTCTGAGTTTCTATGCGGCATCCGCTTTACCATCCGCCATCTGACATTTAGTTCCCGGAGGGTGACTCGACACGCTTCGCTCATCCTTCCCACTGTGGAGGTTTACGATGGAGGCGTCGTCCGTTATGCCGGAGGGCAACGGCCAACCGAGCACATGTGTACGGCGTTGCAGGACGCGCGGGGCCAACCAGGCCTCTGCAGGTTGTGCTACAGCCAAAAAGCTGGTGACTTCCGGTTGCGCTTTACCGTAAGCGGTTTGCGGTTGCGCGTTACAGAAGCTGGAGGCTGGCTATCCTACCATATGAAATTTTCGCTTCATAGAGAAGCCGCTAGGCTACGCTTCTGCCTTCCATCTCGCGTCCGTCGCCCGGTCATGCTTCTACGATTAGATGATATACAAAATCAAAAGGGAACCCTCTGTTATACCCGCCTATTTGCTGTTGGATGGAAGAGTGCAATATTTCAATAGCAACCACACATGCTATGCATAAACGCGGCCTGACATCGGATACATACAGAGTAGGGAAAATGAGAGACGCGTATCTGTACGACAGTAACGATTTATCAACTATGGATGTTATGAGAGCGTTCATGCAATCATCTTGGCATTATTGTGTTTTTGATTCAAATTTGTCATCGTCATCCGACAATGCTTGCCTATTAAGGTCTTCCCACAGGTGTACAAAAAACCTCTTGTGTTCCTGCGATGTCGCATGCACCGATATCTCGACGGTTATTATAATAAATCATTTAATTTTCGAAGATAGCATGCGACATTTGTACTGGGTAAAATTGAATCGCTTTTCAGCTTTCATATGTACATCAACTGATACACATCAATGTGCAAATTACTGGGGTACAAAACGTGCTTGCTCTTCTCGACTAAAAGGTAACCTGGCAATAAACACGTATATAGCCTTGCTAACAGGCTCGAAGTCTCGAAAAATTTAACTTCGGCCGACTCTTGCTAAGCCTCAGTTCGTATCCACTCATCTAACGTCAATCTGCGTTTCAGACTCAACTTCGTGCTCGCCTTGAATACCGATCTAAGTATTTCGAAGATTCCTCTTTAACTCGGTCGACCCCGCCGCCCTTTCCACCTATTCCCCCACGGCATCATCTTCCCGCTCGCTCGAAATGAGTGAAATTAATACACAGCCATTCCGCCTCTGCTTCCGTTCGTTTTTCTTCAATTTCGCACGTGGAATCAGAGCATAGACCGGCCCCATCTCCCTCCGGCCGAGTTATCCACGCGTGTCATGACGAGGCCGGTTTTTATCAGCTACTCTTAAGCTGGACTATGTCCATTTCGCAAGGATTTCTGGGAAGCAGTTTTCCACGATGAACGGGTCCTCTTCATCATATCCTGGCGCAGAAGCGGAAGACCACTTGCGCACATGTTGGCCAAGAACTCACAACGACGAACACCGAAGTTACCAGGAGGGCCAAAGGGCCACGTTCGAACTGTTGGGTGTCGCTGGTTCTTCCGGACGTCCACGTCTCAGTCGTCCTTAATGCCAGGACCGGCAGGTAGAGAGTGGGCACGTAGGAGGCGATAAGGGGTCTAATCTAAACCTTGGTAGTACCGGTTAGAGCTATGGAACGGCTCAAACCGTTGTAATCGTCGGTTAATGAAAACGAAAACGTTGTACCCTCTTACAGAAATTGAATGAAGTGAAAGTCGAGAGAAGAAGGAGGAGGAGAAGGGGTGGAAAATGACAGCAGAGGCGAGAGGCAAAGTAAAAAACTGAGGCCAGATAAGAAGGTCGCTTGCCATAAGTAATGGCTTTTATTTGACTATCTGTCACGGGGTACGTTTCATTAAGATCACTTAGACATATCTACGGTATAGCTTTGTGGTATTCTTGTAGCTGCCATCTGGAATGGGACTTGCTCAAGGTCAAAATATGGCATTAGAAACTTACGCCAGTTTCACTGCGAAGCTTACAGGATAATGTAGTGCAACCTTCCACTGCTATAAGTACGGTTCATTTAGCCATGATTCTAGTATTTTTCTATTTTGATGACAGCGAAAAAAACTAAAAAAACAAAGCTAGATGATGACTGCTTTACGACAGTGCAATCCATTCGTTACTAACTTCATCTAGGATGGTCTGCCCGTGCGGACAGCAGCTATCAGTTGCAGATTGTCTCTGTTATCCGCAGTGGATCCAAGTGCAAAAAAAAAAGCGCCGCTTTCTTACTGAAAAAAACTATTGGCAGTAGTGAGCCGTATAGCAAAGGGCGGCATAGCCACTGGGTAGGGGTACTGCCCGCACAAATTTGAATTTCAAACGACGTGCGTCCCCATATCTTTTTCCCCATTTGCCAGCCACTCCCGGCCACCGGCAAATTTCCAGTGTTGAGCGCAAGCAGAACGTTACACAGTAGCGCCGACCCAAATAGACGTGCTTTTCCTCACCGGCACACTTGGTGAAGTGATAGAGGCATTATTGGTATCTCGTAGAGGACTTGTAACTTGGTATGGCGATGTTTGCCGCCTCTCAGGACTGCTTAGAACGAATTCGATATTAGTCCTCGGCGATGCTCACGCTTTTACAAAATAGCTCAAACGGAGAACAACAACGCAGGGCCACTGATTGATCACCTAACGAGCACCTATGTATGTGTACTATCATACGGAGGACGCAACAGGAAATTGAGGGATGGATAAGTTAGACAGGCGATATTCGTTTACTTAATGACCTAATTAACGATCAGCGCGGTGACCTATTAAATGAACGACAAGGCTAAATGAACAGTAAACGGCACTACGTTCGAAGCGAGAAGAGAGTGTTGGCTCGGATCATGCAAATGGGCTGACAAGATAGATGACTATGAACATATACTTGCAGGGGCGCCGTATTGGACTCTAGCAGCTTCACTTCACATATATATATATATATATATATATACATATATATATATATATATATACATATATAT
>MNPL01020418.1:1460-11560 GCA_002081605.1 Tropilaelaps mercedesae
GTTCGTATAGGGCTCGTGTGCCTCTATGTGTAGCATATGTGAATTGTGCAAATTATATATTTTATGCTTGTGTGTACTCATTTTCTTCGAGGTTAGATTTAAATAGAACATAGCTGCTTGCGATTTCGTAGAGTTGTGAAGCATTCGATGAACTTATAAAATCCTAGTGGCTAAAGGTGTTGTGTTGTAGGGTCGATTGATACTCAGGCACGCAGGAGATCAAACTAGTTGCTTTTGCTGTTTTAGGCAGAAGCTAAAATCAATACGCATGTCTACCATCCGTCAGTCTTCAGGAGATGAACGGCCACACTCCTTCAGAGCAACAAATCCTCGCTTCTCTCTCTCTCGTTTAAGAGGGTTGTTATATTCTGTAAGAGTTTATGTATAAACTTTTGTGAGCTTTTGTTTTATATGCAATATTCTTTTGCCGTTATTGGTTGGATAGATAAAAGGCAGATCATTTCCATTGTAACGCCCGGAAACTGATTAATCTCGGAGCGAATCCAACTCTTAGCTGTGACGGCAATGAAGGGCTGGCAAATGTGTTTCAGTCTGCTTCAACTTATAGCTTGCACGTATATGGAGCAGTATACCATTACCTCAGGCGGAATACTCTCCGGGAAATTTCCGAGTTTTGACATTTCAAGCAAAACTAAGCTAAGCTAGAGGGGTATGGGCCTTTCGAATAGTTGTTAAATTGCGTTCTACACAGCAAGGAAATAATTTGCGGATATTGTTGAGAACAAACCCTGTATTTCACAAACTGGAGGCTAACTTATTTTGCACCGGAAAGTAGTTCAAGTCATTGAAACGACTAATGCCTTTAGTGAGCTCTAACTGTGTTCTTGACAAAAACTGATAGGAATTCTAACCATAATTTTTCGAAGAGAATGCAGCGGCATAATTTTACCGACACGAATATTTTCCAGCGAATATTTGAAGCCATTAGTTCCTTAGACCTATGAAATACTTTTCTGAATTTGAGATCGAAAAAATGTACCCAAACAACATAGCCGTAGTTCGGCAGTCTAATATTTTTTGAGGGCTAACTATCAAACATTTAACGTCCACAGTAGCATTTTCTGCATTACTTTGTAAGGCGGACCCCATAAATGTAAATATGCAACGCCAGGAATCAAACCCGTGCGCCTACGTGGTTCCTCCGGTCGCAAGACGCACACGAATGCACCAACCCACTAAGCTTGACAGTAAAGTAGTTCGGCAGTCTACCGCTTCCAACTGGTTAGAACCGAATACACGCTTTGCCAAACAAATTGTTTCGAGGATGTGTTGATTCTAACCTGATAACCGAATTACCGAAGTAATAAGATGTAGATGCCAAGGCCTTCCTCCTATGTAGCTCATACCAACCTATGCTATAAAGGAACAATGCTCCGGTGGCTTACGTAGGTACCATGATGGGTATAATGGCCTGACACGTATTTTCTCTAATATTATGTGGATAAACAAAAAGCTGATGGCGAAAATGAAGTATATCCAGCTTACACAATAAATGTTTGGGATGCTAGGTTATGTTTTCCTTATTGCCAGGAAACAATTTTTTATGTGCTCGCGACGTTGACATTTGGAATTTATTATGCTAACTTCAATAAAGCAATTTCTGAACCGGCCGGATTGTAGCTTAATCAAAAATGACGTATGTATAGAAATGTGCAAATACTATTGTTTGGTTATGGTCTAGAGAGACATTGCTTTCGTTGTATACGAGGATATTGGGATTTAATTTCAGTGCTTCGACATGACTTTGCATGAACTGTAACAAAATCCTAGCGTTTAGCGGCTACCAAGTGCGCACTCGTCCATTGAAGGCGCCAGTAGTGTTGCTCGAATTCTTGTTGTTCTTTTATCTATTCCTATGGTGATGTATGCGTTTCCTTAACCATATTTTTTATCCCTGTAATGGTTTATGTCTTGTTTGGATAAAAAGTTCTGTTTGTAATATTATATTTTTATAATAATAATATACCGGTAACAGACATTATAGCCATCATATTAATGGCCATTATGGTCATCAGACATCATATTGGTATCATGAGCGCCCAATCTAATATTTTACGCATGACTATTATCATTATTTACATTTGTTATGTAGAGCTCTACGATATTCCCTCTGTTCCTATGATAGCATGGATAGCCTCTTCTAACATGGTATTGTGTTTTTTGTGATAAACTACGATACCTTCTAGTATTTGTGCTTTCTAGTATAAATACGTCGATATATACAGTACCCATCTCTTTCTCTCTCTCTTCTGCTCGCTGTGTTGTCAACTACCATGAAACGCTATCAAACATCTAGCGCTTATCACTGACTCGCGTTACCGCCAATTCGTACAATGATGGGCGTCGGTGACACCCGACGCCTGACCGGCAACACCGTTACGAAATGAAGCCTCCGTTCGAAGCGTCTTTGTGGTTCGCTGGCATGCGAACGCCTCCGATAGAGGTAACTGACTGCACATCGCAACCGTAAAGGTTCACCGGTCGGCATTTAGTAAGGCCGTATATTAAGACGAGAGAAAGAAAGCGCAAGTAAAACGAGCAAATTGACTATACTGTATCTACTGGCTAAATGCTAGGGTTATGTCAATTGATGAATTTAGCGAGCTGTTCATAGCACGAAACTGGATAGACGCTAACGGACGAATTCTCCACGTTGTGCTTCGAACGACGAAGAGCGTTAGCTCGTGCGCATCCCGCAATGCGAAGAACGTCTGCGCGCCTTGCAGCCGATTACAGGCCCGTTGCCGATTGAGTGGCCGTCACTTGCATCGGTCACAAGCCGTTCGTTACATCGACCTATGATAGAAAATATGATTTATCCGCAAACTGTTCCCTATACCCCAGGTCAGCATAGCGATGCACTAAGATCGTATCCCCGGTTCGAGGGTCGTCTGGTGATATAGTGGGGTCCGGTGAGCGTCTTGTGAGCTCGGTGTTTCGACGAGAGGCGCGCTGTCCACGGCGCTCACTGCCTCTGCATTGTCACCTACTTATTGTCGCATGTAATATGGCCAGTAGAGTATGTTGAATACGATGAAGCACGCTGGAAAACCGACCCGACTCGCCCGGTCAATGCGTTTAGCCCGAAGTTTGGAGTTCCATTCGCGTGACCGAGCAATCACCGATTCTGCACCTCCGCCCTTTGCTGCGGCTTGCACGAGCTGTGAACACAGAACGGATGGACGTATTAATTTATGAAGTGATTTTCTCTTCCCCTTTTCCTTCTTAGTAATAACTTTAGCATGGTCTCTCGTCACGAGTTGATGAGTGGGACGTAATCGTAGCGGCCCCATTAGAACATTCTATCAAGCGTGCCTCAAAAGGTACTTGGTTATTTCCAAGCGTCTGTAGAGTGCGCGCGGTTATAATTTGTATGCTTGATTCACTCGTTTTTTGTACTGTAAAGAGCATGATCTGGCGTCGTTTGGGCAGTCGCTGCTGTAGGCTATATTCATAGGCTTTCGGTTATATTCATATTTCTAGGCCGCTCCTTAATAATTGGCGTTTTTCCGACATGACAGTCTGTAATGAGTGTTCGTGACGAGCGTAAACTTGATGAAAACGATGACTAATACGATTCAATAAATTATTATTTTATGCTGTCTCAAAATTGGCTTAAAATATTCATATTACGCTCATTTTAGCAAACAATAGTCATATTTTAGACACAAAACCGCGGTAGTCAAATTGGCACTAAAAAAACAACGGTACTCAGTACGGGGAAACGAACTCAGGGTTTAGTGTCCGAAGCCAGGTTGCCGTTACTGTCTTCGGCTACACGAAAATTACTCGAGGCTTTTTTCAGTCCTCAGATCGTTTAGTATTCAAGTCCTGCGTACGAAGAAAAAAGTCGTGACCTACAATAGTATGCTTTACCAGTTATTTCCTGACGACGGCATATGGCGGAGCTTTATAGATTCCATAAGTGGATTGCCTGCGATTCTTGTAAGTGCTGTATTTTTCATATTGTTGTGTACTCAATTATGGTTGAACTAATTTTGACATATTTTAATCTTAATTATGATCAGTAATTTTTCGGAAAGCCGATTCATCAAGGATCTTTGTGGGTGCTGTTTTGTAGCTTATATCGATATCTCAGACAATAACGCGTTAGAGTCCAGCTGAATATGTGCGTATATCGCACGTAAATGGTACTGCCAATTTTTTTGACAAGAATCAACATCGGAACCTCGCCTAGAAGCATCTCGCTTAAAGGAATTAGGTCTTAACGGCTTAACGAGCGCTTATCCAAGACTGTTTTCTGCTGATCACTTGCCGTGCTTCCGCTACAGCAGCTCTTCGTCGTGATTAGCCCATTTATTATTAAACGACTGTATGTAATAAAGATGTATGGTTGTGTCTTCTTCTTGGGCTTGTCGGATTACGAACAAGCTGTGACAGTATGGTTTAGATAAGCTTTCCTCCTACGAAAACATTGCTGGTTTCTCTGTGTCTTTTACGACGAGCAGTGCAAACGAGGCTAGAGCATCGGTAGACAGATCTTTTCGAGAAACATGGAAAAGGAACCGTTTTCTACTCCATATTCCTAATTGGTCCGGGTAGAGCTATCTTTGTGTGTTTACGTCATGTCGAGTGCTACATGTAGAATTGAAATGCCGCTAGGAACAATAAGTTATTCGTGCTGTCGCTAGTTCATCGAATTCGTTCAACTACTCAACCACGCACTAGGACATTCTGGGTCGATAGAACCGACTTTCGGCGAGCCTATGGCGACGACCGATAGAGAGGGCGCGAGATGTTATGAGTAGACATGTGTGTGTTATAACATACTACGTAATTTGTCATGATAACAAGTCATGCGCACAGAAAGTGGCTTGAATGTTGTACCTGTAAACACTTGCATAACACTGTAAACCTCTCAGTTGTTAGCATCGTATGAAAACAGGAATAACTCTGGCAACGTCAATGTTTTACATAAGATGGAAAGTAAGCATGGAAAATGATGTCTTGCTGGATTACCGTTGCGCCTCCGTTGCTGTCGTTCTGAAAATGAAAGAAAAGATGTAAGGCTAATTATAAAGTAGTTTCGACTTGAAATGTTAAAATCTAAAGTTTTACCAATGGATCAACATAACGAGACAGGGATACCATCATCACGCATATGTAAGATTTTGTTTTACTGCCATCACTGTGTGATACACACGGTTTTTTTACTCGTGTCTGGCTTGCCATAAACAGATCACAGCACTGCTAACGCAGGTTCAGTATTTGTAACCGATATTGTCCCCAGGATATTATCAGATAGCCGAGTATAAACAAACGTAATGACTAATTCCAGCAAGTTGCCTTGCTATTTTGTGTAGCTCGTCGTGAGTAGAACGTAAACAAAGCGAAGATTTGTGCTGTAGGATTATGGCACAGTGTGCGCGATGGAACGGGGTCATGAGCTTGCCCTAGAAGTTTAACTCCTAGTCTGCTATGAATAATTGGTGTCAAGGCGTTAGATGAACGAAGCCAAGCCAAATGTACACGATGGCTGCTCCATTCTAAGCTCCAGCTAAGGTTTCAATGAATCCCGAGTCAGGTAATGTGGACGATTCGTGACGAAGTTGCAACGAGTAAAGTTCCTACTGAATGAAATACTATGGTATATTTGAATCAATCAATTTCACGTCAAGACCAAGGAACGGAAAAATTGTTCTACAATAAATAATCTAGTGTGCATATGTCGTTAGGCTTTACTCCGCTACGCTAGAATCTTTACTTGTCAGCTAAAGGAAATCTATACTCACAGGCAATAGGCCCTATTGTCCAAAACGGACGATCTCCGATCACCGCGAGAAGATTCAGTTACTACTAGCGTGTACGAGAACTTACATTGTGTAGCACGATGCAGTGGCTGGCCGAGTTGTGTCGCCAGAGGTAATTGACAACGGTGAACTCGAGTAGGGCAGAAAACACGAAGGATGTGCACATACCCATCCAAACGTCCATTGCTTTTACGTACGAAACCGGCGGAAGATTCGACTGAATTCCGGCTCCCTGTTTTATAATCGGAACGAGCGAAGACAACTTAGTCCAACGTAGCATTACGTTCGTAGCGAAATCTAATTTACGAAACGGTCTCAGCCATTTGAGCATTTATTTTCGTCAATGAAACTATGTTTGGGCCAGCTGAATTTAGAAGAAGACGCTTCAGCAGCTCTCACTGGACGTATAGTTCACAATGGCCACGAAAGCCTACCTATGTGGTCACACTTGCGATTTTCAACAGCATCTTTTTTCTGTTTTACCAATACGTATTATAACTCTGCTCACACAAACGTCTGCCGAATAAAGGCCTACCGAACTAGGCTAGCTAAGTAGACTACCAAAGGAGGAATTATGTATCAAACAGGATTCATTAAAATACTAATTGGAAAAATTTAATCAAAATACAAATTAAAACTAAAAAATAATTAAAGTCAAATTGTACTGCGTAATGTTGTTGCTGTGTCACTTATGGTGGGCTTTGTTCACTTGACAAAGACACCGAAGCATAGACTGACAAACTCAGGTGGACTTAGTCTGTGAGGCTGGTCGGTGCTCAGGGCAGAGCCGAGAATTCCATCTGTGCTTAACCGGGGACCTTATCAGAGTGAACTACCCGAATCATAAGAAAACCTTTTTCCAGCAAGCGAAACGAATTGGCTGCAAATAGCGAGTCTATCCAGCGGCCCTCGTGCAATAAACTCATCTCGTTTTTTCTCGCCTTTTCCACGCCTCGATGACAACTCTCAGGGGAGAAAAACGAATAGGTGACCAACGCCAAACTGACACATCCGTTCGAATCGTGATTTCAGATTGGCAACAGGTGCAGACCCGCGATGGATATGGGATGGACTTATTACGGGCGGCTGTTTCACTGTGGAAAACCTAGTGTTTACTCATATAACGGTCGCGAAGACGCACTCTGTTTTGGCAGATACTAATTCAGTTATGAGGCGTATAATGCGAATAAGTTACACGTATGGTTTCTTTGAATGAACGTGAATTCTATATCCGCTGCTTTAATGCAGAGGCTGTTTGTTTTGATCCGCTTTAGACGTTCAGCTTAATATAAGAGGACTTCCTATCTTTTTTGGTTTGGCATGTCAATGGGCTTATAGTGGGAAATTGGGTTTCCGCTAGGCAAGAACTTATGAAGCCCACATATGGAAAGAAAAATTGCAGCCGTCATTCACCTTACCAAGATCTGACGGCTGTTGGCGCTTGAGCAGCGGGGCCGTCTGCACAGAAGCCTTGGGCATCGTCCGGCTGTCAAAGCTAATTCACTGCTGATAATATATTGTGGCGTTTCAGTTAGACGAACTGTCTCGGATGCCAGCTTCAAATGGATCTGACTTATAGATTGCTCAAATATCTTGTATGTGATGCACTAAACGAGTTGTCTGCACATCGTATAAACGGCATCCCGCTGTTTGCCTGGGGCTAGATATCTAAGCACGATGTTGTTGGATAAGCTGGTCTCTATTTTTCTTATAACCAACCTTAGATGATATAGTGAGCAGCGTGGTGACTCCTAGCGTGACTCTGGCCGGAATAGCGTCGACGTCCAGCCAGAAAGACACCCAGGAAATTACAACAATCAGGATTGTTGGCAGATACGACTGCACCATGTGATAGCCCAAGGAACGCTGTAGGTAGAATTCAGCCTTCAGGCAGCTGTACTCGCCTGAAAACGGATGAAGATAGAGGGAGATGGAGAATTGGGTTGTCAATGATATATAGCAATGAGGCAACGAACGTCTTGCAGATGACACTGAACATACGCATGTCAAAACACTTACCAATATGGAATTTCTCTTTACACAGTGACACTGTGACATTCTCGATTTCGAACTGTGGCAGCTTCATGTTCTCGAACAGCATAACTGGATTTTCTGGTGCCCACCGCAGTTGGAGTTCATCTGTCGTCTTCGAAACTGGAATTATTCACGGATTGTAGGAGACACAGGTGTATAAATATGAACTGTTGTTTGTTGCTCATGGCTTGCCTATGTTATATTTAAGGCAGAACTACCTGCAGCTTCTTGGACGTTCCGTACATCAGAGCTACTAGTTATTGTAACGGAACGTACTAGACTGAGTAGTATTTGAAGCCTTAAATGATGAATTTGAACACCTGGAGAAGATTCCACATGTTCATAGCTTGTCCCATAATTTTTCGAATTACGAAAACATGTCGAACCCAACGCCAAGCAGTGGCGTGTCAGCTAAGGTTCGCCCACTTACCATCTGGCATTCAACTCATTGCTCGATGAAAAATGACCAGTAAAAAGCAAACCATAGACAAAATTCTACCCATCCGCTTATAACTCATTTCGTTCACAACATACACCCAAGTGGATTACCATGCCGGATCTAACCGGAGAGCTAAGCCATCCGACTGATAGGTTTTTGGCGATATTTCGGCCCCTCACCGCAAAGTCATTTCCGTTTGCGGGAGAATAATATCTATACGTATCAATAATTCTCATTACCGAATTCGAACTGTTCACTATAGAAAAATGCCACGTTAGAGGAGTCCCTTAAATAGAGCAAATTGCACTTCCGTTTCATCGACGGAGATCTGAACTTTCGAACAAGTTCTGTACAGCTAGCGACATCCCTTTATCCTGTTAAGCTAGAGGCTATCCTATAAGCTAGAAGACCTTTCAGAAAGATGGCCCCTTTTCTCACCCAAGAGCATCAAACTACTCAAAATATCCCAAGTGGTCGGACCTTACTTTATAGTAATGCGGAAGAGGTATTTTGATCAGGAAATGGAACCCGTATAGCAGGAATCAAGCAACGCATTTAGCTTAAGAATATACGTCTATAAAATATTGAAATCTGGGCTCAGTTGTTTTTGCACTCGTTGAGAGACACAAGGACGACTTACATGTGATAAGTCAGGTACCATGAAGGCAGGACTGTAGGACACAGGTAGGAAATTCACCGTCGTGTAGCGTCCCGAATGCCTTATACATGGGTTATTCAAAATAACTAGCCAACGAATACGATACTGGCAACTGTTAGGTCTTTTATTTTTAATTAATGCGTAAATTCGACACGACTTGAAACAAATAACGTAACAGGAGTTCCCTTGGTTTATGCTGTGGACTTTCGGAGTGAGCTTGTTTAGGAACGGAACCTAAAAACCAACGGCATAACCAATGGGTAAACGCGACTAATTAATGAACAAGAGTAATATACGGATTGCACGTATATAGTTCTCAAGATAAACGCTTCAAAGGTTGGGACTTTAGATGATTCAGAAGCGTACCACTAGCAAAAATATGCATTTTTAACCTCAATGTACGTTGCTACCATGTGATGCTTGATTGGGTACTAACCTTAACTAGTGTTTCATCCTTGGATAAAAGCCTCTTTTTTACGAAACGCAGCTATGGTACGCTTAGCCAAATCCCTACCTACAACGTATATAGCAGAGAAAAATGCTGCACGAATATAACGAATGGGACAAAGTAAACACGTACAGTCTATGACGATGGTATGAGGAGCTAGTTAGCCGTTGTCAAATGTTCCGTCGCAGGCACAGCCTACGCCGGCGCTCATATAATATAAACATTGGGTATAAACTACACCGTTGCATGCCAATACGTAAGGGCAAGCCATTGAGAGTGTATTAGAATTCACACTGGCTTAGCTTTTGTCCTATCAAATAAAGGCACTTCGAGGATACCTAGTTGTTAACTTGACCTCACGTGAGCGTTCCGAAAATTGTGCGCTGTAGCAACACCACTCCTAACAAACCCATTGGTATGGATAAAAACTACCTTCGTAGGCTAATCACAGTCCTAGTCTAGGAGACCCAGAACGGATAGATATAGCACATCATCCAGCCAAATGAAGATCACCGAGGGGTTGGGCACCTATAAGCAATAGTTTGTTGTTCCCGTTTTGTCTTTCATTGAGATACCCGCTTTTCGATGAGTCTAAAAAACTCTCCTAATGGTAACCTAAATAAGTAACCTAACACAACATTGAGGGCTGTGATGGTAGTGGCCCACAGGTTCGACTAGAATATATATATATATATATATATATATATATATATATATGCAGAGTAGACC
>MNPL01020418.1:12132-30743 GCA_002081605.1 Tropilaelaps mercedesae
AGCATTTTCTTGACCGCGATAAATTCCAGCACTATATTAAAGACTTCATTTTCATTTTCGAGCTATTTACTGTAACCATGCGTTTGCTATGCGTTACACAACATATATAATTACATTCTTATTTTTAGCAATTGATTGGATCAGGCGCAATCTGGAATGAGCGACCTAAAAGAAATTTGTACGGCTCGAAGTCTCTCAATTCCAAAGTGGACCTGGTCTGCAATGAAATGCATCCGTACGGCGTAGCCAACGGAAATGTAGAGTGGACTAGGCAACAAATAGAAATACAGATTATACATGTAGGCTAAAGGACGCCTTAATAGTTGTATCCAATAACCCACTCACCATATGGTGCGGTTTATTTTAATTCAGGTGATTTTGATCAACTGATTTATATTCAGACGTCTGCGCGTCGACAAGCCCGCAGACGTAGCATAGGTATCATCTGTGACTAGGAGTATGTACTAGTATGGTCGATGATTGCTCACGATGTTGTATTTTCAAATGAAGTGTATTTTAATAACCCGCCCCTGGGCATAAAATAACGTTACATACAAAAAACACCGCTTAACTTACACGATGCGAGTTCGATGCTGCACACTTGTGAATCCATGGGGTAACGATACAGGTCCATCATACAGGAGAAGCGTAGTTTCAATCTGCAATGATATAAACGGACAGAGATTAACACCAAAAATATCCTTGAGAACTTCTGAATGGGTTTAGAAATGTTCCGAGCAGTCTAGCTACTCTACGTATTATTTAACTTCGATTGACGTCCACAAAGGTACGACTTAGCATTCAAAAAACGTATATTGTTATTATTTGTTGTAAAAAAAAAACCGAAAAAAGTTGAAAGAAGCTGTCCTAAAAAAGAGTCCTAGAAAAAATAAAAAAAGCTTCTAGAAAAAAAGTTCTAAAAAGCTGAAAGCAACAATTCATCGTAGACACCGACTAGGATATTTGCCACGATTATGCGAAACCCCTACTCACTACTCTAAGCCTTGCAGTTCCACGTTTGTAATACCATTCGTTTTAATTGGGTTCAGCAGGTACGTTCTGGCCTACCGTCTGCCGCCAGTTCGGGGCCTTCTCCCTTGTAAAGTTAGAGCATTGAGGTCTGTCCAGCAAGCTTACAGATGAAATACTTGTAGGTAAAATGTCGGGAATATCAGTTTGAACTTCTCTTGTTTGGACTTCCACCGCGATTTGGAGCTGATTTGATATTACGTCGAACATCTGTGTGAGGGAGCTCAGTTTGGGAAATAATTAGAGCAAACGCTGAGTCGAAACGCTTGCACCTATGGAATAGATTACCCGCTAAGATTTTTATTTCCGGAATCGTGCGGTTCAATGACTAAAATCGCATTGTCAAAGGTACGGCAGAAATAGCTGTAAATTTCATCACACGCGCATGAATTATTGCTGAACAGAACTAGCTCCGTGCGGAAGACTCTCCTTCATAGCAGTTCACGCGAACGCGTGTTCAGAAAGGCTCGAGATCTAGTTGCAGAATTTTTTTCTTGCCTTTTAGTCCTCTGTATAACTCAAGCACTTCAGTCCACGCCGAACGGCCCACTGGTACGCATACAGAGCTGTACGCAAATATGCACATCGGATTAGCCCCAGGGTTACTACTTTTTATCTGGCTATTATTATACTCTTCGTAACACACTTCTCTTCATCACAGTGCTAACCCCTCTGGCTTGTGTGCTCAATTAATCGGCCAGATAGAGACTAAAGAGAGGACAAAGAGTCAGCCTGCATCTGCTCAGCACCATGGCCGTCTCAGCGACTTCGCTTTGTTACTGTGGGCGGGTATACTGACTCCACGCAGCACGTATATACTACATCGACTCGTATACTGTATACATCACTACTTCTGCAGCATGGTCTAAGCATGTAATACTTCGAGTTTCAGAGCATTCTACAAGGCGAAGTGAGATTTAGAGAGAAAGGATCGCTACAAATTCACTACAAATTCGCTACATAACTTGGGGTAACTTCAAGTATGCGGAATCACACAAATAAACAGTGTAAGGCAACGGGAACCGGCAACACGCTTTTCTTGTCGCGGAAACATGCTTGACATGAGTCGGTACGATCTTCGGTCGGCATGTAGCTACGGAAGTAGTAACAAACTCAAATCTTGTGCATTAGCCAATACTTAACAATAAAAGGCGGTGCGTAGTCCCATCTACTCACGAGTATAATCATGAAAAAATTGGCGATATACAGCTTTTTTCCAAACTGCCCGTTTCGCCACCAAACCAAGATGTATTAAAATTTATATGAGGCCAATAACGGCAACCATACAACAACCGACGCGACTTACAAGATAGAAGGACGAACTCTATGCCATCGCAACAGGTGTCTCTAGTTTTAGCATCTCTCTCCTATTCTTTCGAACAGTCTTTTTAGCCGGCCGGTTCTCGCCTCGTCACCGTCACTCGCTTCGCGCGTTTTGTAATCTGGTCACACCGCCATCAGGAAAGTGTAGGATAAACGAGCACAAGCGCGGCAGCGTCACAAGCCTTTAGTCAGGCCGACGCCCCGTACCGGTTCCCGGGGCGTTCCCGGGTGGATGTAGCCTATGATATTTAGGACTACGCCAGGACTGACAATGATGGGGAACTAGACGTTCCCCAAGGGAACCGAACGGGGATCAGTTGGGAGTCGGTAACTGGCGAATATCGGACGCATCTAAGCTGGTACGAGATGGGTGCATACCATAGCCAGCGGCCGATGGGGCGAATGCAAGGCTAAACCCGACATGAAAGAGTTTGCACCATCGTAGCCCCATTTTGTCCTTCGGTCGCTGGCGTTGACGCCACCGTCCGCGCCAGCATAGCCCACAGATTACCGGCGCTTCGGTCGCGTTGTCTCTTGGCATTGCTGGCAACAGAACGACCGGGAGGGTCCAAGAAATCAGCCAAACGGGCCGTCATATAAAAGGACACTTGATAAGCTCCTTATCGCCGTAATGGGACAGTATATCCAACTTGACCGGCGTCGTCCTTTGGCTAAACAATGGGACTCGACATCTTTCTCTACTCCTTTGCGAAGTCGATGATACACGAATCGGAAGGTGGTCACACGAAAAGAAGAGGGAAAGAGCATAGATATGTCCTATTAGCTACAGCGCTGGTACACAGATATCGGCCCGCTTTCCGGCGGCATGTGTGACACTGGACGAAGTACTTTCTGTCAGTTACACTGCTGACGATATGAATAATTAATTATTTGGGCTATTTCGACTGCGCTGCCGGATCCGCTTGTCTCAGCGAGAATATATCGCGCATAGCTTCAAATCATAGTAGAATCCAGGATATATTCCCGTTTGAATAACGCACTGTGGCCCCCTTCGAGTCTATTTAGTGTCTTTACTTTACACTTTGCTAATCAATTCCACAGAAGCAAGTAGTGTTAGATGATTTACTTGAATCCGGATGTTTAGCCCTGTGGCGAGGTAGGTACGTGTCTCTAAGGGTTACCGAAATCTAGATAAAGTCTGCCAATATTAACTCTAATTAACCAAAGTCTTCTCTCCAAAATGCTGTCGGTATTAAAAGGCCAGTATATGAAACGAATCAGCAGGGCACGTATACATACGGGAATTATGTTGGAATTGAGGACAGGAAGCAAAATCGTACTGGAGCCTCATACCATCAAACCATATCGAAATGATTCGGTAAATATCTCCTTACGTGCAACACGCTGCAACACGCTGTATACACTCTGCAATACAGAATATGCAACTATATGATAAAAAAAAAACCTAATAAATGCTATATTAACCCTCGCAGACGTCGTTGCTAATATGTTGACGGCGGTTAGAGGCATCACTTATTGGAAATGCTTCGATAGTCGCCGCTGAGTCCTTACACGCAAAACAGTCATACCTTTGGGTGTGTACCCGATGGTTACGTCAAGAACTGCGTTTTTCTCACTCTAACTCTGCGAGCTAGGAAACTGGTTATGCTTAGGGTCAGAGGACTCTTTGTGGATAGGATACAACACGACTCCCCAAATATGAATAGCATATTTTACCAATGATTCTCTCCAGATGCATCCTCTCCCAGTGCTAGATTCGATATGGCACGTACGGCTTGCAGTTGATTTCTACAGACGTCCGATTTATTTCGTCTATCTTGCCTCTTACTATATATAAGTGGGAAGTTGGCAAGTTCCGAATGCCAGTGAAACGTGCTCCAGCGGGAGGATGGTGTCAACCAGTCTTACGGCCAGCTCCCTTCTCCCGCATCCACAGAGTGACCGAGGTTCTTCTATTCCAGCCTCTAGTCCTGTGCATCCTCATAGACATCATTCGTCGTTGCGTCGAGCGGAACAATTTTCAGCCCTCTGTGCATGAAGCCACGGAGTCACTTCTGAGCTTCGGCACTTCCGTGTGAGCGACGTTCGTGTTAGCCATAGTGGGATTGCCTCTGGCTCCTCCCGTCAATCCGGTAACTTCTGCCCAATTTTGCCAGCGTGTTGGCTAGTCATCCACACACTATAGGAGAAAGGGTCGTCAACGAAGCGATTGGCGCACGTATGATTACCAATGCAGTATGGCCCAATTCCGCTGACCAAACCGATTTAGTAATCTAATATTGGTTATCGGAATACTGATACGGCGGGAGATGTGTCGATACATTCGTGTATGTAACGCGTAGTTGTGTTAGGCCCAATTTTTAGGGATCTTACCCTCGTTTTATTATGTATCCATCAAAAACATATATGTCAGTCGAGATGTATGTATGTATCTGCTAAGAAATTATGCTGAGTTACTTTGATCTCATAACACAGCTGCTGCCTATATATATTCCACGAATATTTCATTTATAGCGATCGTTGAACACTAATTTTCTGGGAAGATAAAGGTGATAACAATTAATGCAGTATTGAATTAAGATCACTGGGTAAATATTTTTTCTCTAAATGTGTATTTCATCATTACATTTGCAAAATCTACGTCATTTCAGCAACACGATAGTAAACTAGAGGGACAAGTCGGGAGTTTCACAGAAATACGGCGCGTTAACGCCACGGATTTCTCTTGAGTTATTTTCGTAATGGTACCGAAACGAACTTTCACTTTTTTCCTAGTTTGCTATCGGCCCCTACACTTATGAATCGGCTCAAAGCAGAGAGACAATCACCCACGGCTACAGTACAATGCTCGAAGCTATAGCCAAGTGAGGGACGATTGGCCATCTACTCAGGATACCCCGGTGCTCCGTCTCATTACGCATTTCCTTTTCCTGCCCCGGAGTTCTGATGTCGGGAGAGACCCGATTGCTGCGGGCCAGCTAGACAGTTGATATATCGCTAGATTCTAATCATTCGTCGACCCGTGTGGTTCTCGAGCGAAACCGGCGTGCTCGATAGCGACGAGAGCTTAAATTTAGATTATTCGAATTTTTGAGTCGGAATGATCTTTCTGTCAAAGGTGGAACCGAAGTTGCGGTTTAACAGGAGTTTATGCGCTGGTGGGCTTCAAATGTAGTCGTGGAAGATGAAATTTCTTTGGAAAGGCGGAGCTTCCACCTCTTAGCCCATCTACGAGGTATATACTAAGACGATAGCTCAGACACTAATATTCCGGAAGAGGTTTTAAGAGCCAAAACCCCTAATACGATAACTAGATACGCAGCTATGCGACTGGTTTAATCCGTCTTCTAAGTTGTACCCATGTTTAACGCCTAATCAGTTTAGCAGAGTTCATGTTTTGTGAACTAGATAAGGGCCTCTGGTTGAAGTTATGGACGCTATCGCACATTCTGCAATTTGTTTATTGAGATCTACATCGGTGCCAAAAACCCACCTCATATAAAGCGTGAAGCTTCCGTAATTTTTGTCTGACGGCACAAAAATAAAGCTCGGATTCTGTTAACGTTTAAGCCCCCGTAGGGCTAAGGATCAAATTTAGCCCACATATCGTGTGATCTAAAACAAGAATTTCAGAGGTTCTTCAAATAAAATAGACAGCTAGTCAAATATTTAGCGATTCTGAATTTTTCATAGACTTTTGTACCGGGAGTTAAGGATAAAACTTACCTGATATATCTAATTTTATTTTACTGAACGACTAGATAAACGTTTCAAAAGTTTTTCCAGTGGCTCTAAAAGCGCTACTCTTTAAGAGGGACATACGAGAGACCTGCGTAATATTACAACATGTCCTACTTCACTGTCCACGAGTCAACTCATCTCTATTTTGGGGAAGCTGAACATATCTTGTAGAAAGGTGCTCGAGACACAAACCGATACTGAAAATTTATTCAGGCCGACACAATTGTAGAGTACCTATTGACACCTTTTCCACTCACAACGGCG
This sequence comes from Tropilaelaps mercedesae, assembly GCA_002081605.1. Lineage (NCBI taxonomy): Eukaryota > Metazoa > Arthropoda > Arachnida > Mesostigmata > Laelapidae > Tropilaelaps > Tropilaelaps mercedesae. The sequence goes on from MNPL01020418.1 coordinate 18,472, forward strand.
GCGACGACGACAACCTTCAAGCTGGAACCGGCGTCACTTAAGAGATATTTCTCCATGAGCAAACAGGGGGTCATAATTAACATCAACCATATAAAAGACCTGAGCTTACAAACTAGCTTTATGTGCATATGGCCGAGTCCAAAGGCGTTAGGCTAGCATAAACAATTTTCTTCAAACTTAGGCAACACTGTTTGAATATGCTGAGTTTGTGCGTCATACAGAGAACGAACCGGTATGTGATAAGCACCGTAGACACCACGTTTTAGTTCAGCACTGTCCAAAAAATGATTTTAGCTTAAACGGCTACAGTACGTTCGATTTCCGAGCGGCTATCGCTAAGCCTGAGTTTCGTCGAGGAGAATGCTCAGTATTAGTAAAATCCTATATAAACAGAAACGTTTTTCCGGAACTGTAAAAGTTTCATTTTATTCTGAGCCCGTTTACAGTGCGGCATAAAGGCAAACGCCGCAACAGCTTATTTATGGAAAAGCCAAATGCTTCAATAATTCGTACTCAACAGTACTACGAAACGTTATGTTTCATTATCTGTTTTTTCCTACAATTTGCGCAAAACATACTCATAATGCAATTATAATAGTTACCCAACCATATTCCAATTTTGTACCCAGTTGTCAGTCACTGAGGATGTCATCAATTTACATAATTTCATCTTTAAAACCGTTTCTGGATTTTCTAGGTAGAAGCGTTTCATGTTCAGCTGGTTCGTTAGCGAAAGCTAACGCTTCGCTGCAAGTCGAGAGAACAGTTTTGGTCCTATACATAGAAGACAACGTTTGGTCGGATGGTCGCTTATGCAATGGAGCCGCCATCTTATCGTGACTCGCCTCAGCTCGTAAAGTTCTGATGGGATCTCGCGAAAATCATCTAGGCATATGTGATAAAACAAAGTCTCTGCGGACAACATTTCTCAAACTTCATAAACGAATGCGTCTTCCGTTTTGGCGTCGTTGAATTAAATTATAATATCGATTTAGTGATCCCCGAAATGCAGCATGAAAGTTGTCAGGTTTCAACTATTATGAAGACATCGAGGGATGTATATTGTGATGATGTTCGTTACTTCAAGTTTGCGTCGACGTATCCGTACGAACATGTGATCACACTGTATATATATATATACATATATATGAGGTTCATATTGAAAGCAGTTAAGCATATTATTTTTATCGACGTTGAAAGACGGAGTAATTTTGCTCCGTAATGATTGATGCTTGTGTAAGCGCGATAAACAGTCAGTCTTAGGAAGCTACTTTGAAAATCGATCGTTGGAAGCTGAATGGGGGTTGTTAACAATAACTGTCTTCACCGTCAAAAAAGCGCATCCTTTCCTTATCGAAGTGCACTAGGCTATCAACTTTGTAAAGCTGGTTGTGTAGCTATAGCTGAAATCTCTTTCGGGACCTGCCTTCTAGAAAGGAAAAAATGGGTCGTCATCTTAGAGCCGTTCTTCCAGCAGTGCGCTTGCATCTGTTATAAATGAGACCATAAGATCCGTCAAATTTCTAGAAGGCAAATATGCGAAATTTTAGTTTTCCGGTCCCTCACAAAATGATAGCACTCAAAGACGATAGATATTTTGTTGCGAACATTTTAACTTGGTTCAGCGTTAAAGAAATGGGCTATTCTGGAGTAGCCTGCAGGCGTACAACAGAATGTACGCTCTACAGTAACCGGGAGCTGCGACGAAATACGCTCGAAAAATATCGTTAACTAACAGAGCGTCAATTAAGGTTGATTTTGGATAAAAAGTTTGAGACTCTCTTTTTACGTAGATCACTTTTACGTAATTTTATTTTGACGCAAATTTATTAAAGCTAAAAATGCCAAACAATCTATATAGAGTTTATTTTTTCTGACGAAAGAAATGTTGAACAAATTGGTCTTTTTAAAATGATTATAAAGCCTGCATTTGGAAGCTGAGGTGCGAGTTAGGAATTTACATATATCTTCTCTAATACGTTCAGCTCTCCTCTCGTTTAACATAGTTCGTATGGAGTTAGGAAAAAGCTTCGACGGCGGTCGACGTTCCGATATGTTGAAAAGCCTCTTTATGCAATGGACTAAATCTTTCGTAGTGTAACGAGTGCTTGGTTCTAACAATATCTTTTTCAATTTCAGTTTCATGTCTGTTACGAAACCCAGACGGGGCGATGAAAAGCAATTGTCTGGGTGCGATGTTTTACATACCTGCATTCTGTGAGTGAAATATCTAAGCTAGCTCAACTAGCTTTTTCAACTAGCTCATATGTAACCACGTCTGCAGCAAGTATTCTCGGAATTAACGATGTCGCAATTCGCGTGTAATCCTTCATGAAAATAAAGAAGTCAAGGTGCTCAGCAGTCACCGTTCGCCCTCTCCGTAGTTTCCTCAAGAATTTCTAAAGTCTGCAGTGTCATCAGACCGAAGCTTATTCTACATATACACCAATAAAGTAAACAGACTATAGTAGCAAAGGCGCTGAAGACATTTTTTGACAGGAAAGAAACCATTTGAATTTGGGCGCTAAAAAAAAAACTCAGTATGAGTGTTTTTGTGATGATGTGCTTGGAACGCTTATAACAAGAACACAACTTGTTGTATACTCGATAGGGCAAAGTTTCAGAGCCATTGTTTTCTCCCTTCCCTTCAATGAAGCCATGGCACGTGAAATGGTAGGGTTTAGTTAATTATAATATGTAGAGAGTGCACGCGTTATTAATGTTGTTCAAGCCTATCTGCACTGTCTCCTCATACGAATTGTTGGAAAAAGTTGAACCAATTATTAAATAAAAAGTTGAATAAATATGGATAGATTACATTGAATAAATTACGCAGTTACGGCTCGAATTCGGTACCTTAAAATAAGCCGTTCTATTCTACAGCGGCAGCCTGAAAAACTAAACCTGGGCAGCTCTTACATCCGCGCGCACCGGAGAGACTGCTACAAAGCAACAACACGGCGCTCCGCTCTAAACCATATTGTTGATTCGTTGCTGCAGGCTAATCTAATATTCACATAATAGAGCCGAAGTATGAAAGCGATGGATCAACCTTGACATGAGTGTCACATGGCCTTTGTACTACGACCACTGCTCTGTCTTGCATAGTAAATACACCAGTGATCTCAGATTACATTTTGAAGGAGCTGAGCTCCTCCGCTATATTCGAGAAGCGGCTGGAATTTCATTTCTCTTGTTACGAATGCGACGTTCAGAACGGGAGGGCTATCAAGCCCACTGTGGGACGTTCGTCGCATAGTGTCCCCCTTCGGGAGGGGCTAGATAGTTTCGAGCCGGCTGTCAGCTTGGTCACTATAAAGGGTTTTCTAATGCTGGCGTATGAGTCAAAAGCGCTATTGTTACGAACGCAGTCGCGCATAGGAGCTTCAAACTAAAAAAATTATATATATTTTGCCCCCCATGAATCCGTGCGGGCTGACGTCCGCTGAATGCCATTTTAGCGCGGCCTTTCTGGGGTAAAATAATACATACTCGAGTCTTCGACCTAAGTTCCTCGGCACAGCACATGCATAACACCGACTTGCTGGCGGATTACTTGGACTGTTGTAATGCCCGATAGTATGCCACCTCGATGAGCAGCATAGAGAGATCGTTGTGGTCACCCGTCTCGTGGCGTCTCTGAAGAAACAGTTTTTCAAACGATGTTCAATTGCACTGAATGTATCGACACTACATTAATGCCGAGGTCATTACAAGGACGCCTCTCGGTTGACGCGAGATAAATCTAAATGAACGTGTACCCATCGCTGCTCTCATACGTGGACGCAAATCTCCGTAAGCGCCAACCGTGAAAGGTCGGGGGAGCTGTGCAGATCGTCCGGCATTATCATGAAGCACGCATTTTCGCGACTGTGTCTGCAAGCCAGCGTTAGCCTTCAACATATGGTGACGCAAGAAGGACACCAACCAAGTTGACACGATATTTACCGCTATTCTATGTCTGCTTAGTATGCAGGATGACTTATACGAGCCCCTGTCTTCTCTAAATGGGTTGCGTTGTGGGGGTTTATGCACCAGCTTCTGTCTTGGTGGTAACCGTTATTCCCCCACAAGGAGATCGTATGGCTACGTAACAACGCACATGTAATAATGATGTAGTTATGCTTCAATGAAATATGATATAGTGAAGCTTCTAGATTGGAACATAGGGAAATGTATACCGACGACACGCTGTGAAACCTCGTATACAGGTTGTAGGAACGTGTATAGTGTGAACGGTATACTTTGCATATGCGTGGCAACAAGAGCCTGCAATAATGCGCCACATATTTCTATACGAGATATTTTCTAGTTCGCATGCACACGCTGTGTAGGTGCCAACCATCCAAGACATGAATACCTGGTTAAACCGTTGAGAGACTTATGCGTGTCCTATGTATAGCTCTGACGCGTAACTTCGTCATCCAACTAATGTTAAATGTACTCGAAGGTCTTCTATCGCATGTTACACCGATATTTTTCGGAACAAGCTGTGTTTCCTCTTTTTATTTGTTTTCTAGTTAGAAATCCTATTAGTCAATATGCATACGTAGCCATTGGTTACAACATACATGAAAATAGTGATAGGTGCCTTGCTTGTGTCCCGCATACCATAGTTGATCCAATGCCTCTACCGCAAAAACACAAATGAGAGTTTTCTCGTTAAACGAAAATATTTCGCTAGCAGCCTGCTTTTACCCGCATCAAATCGCATTTACTCCGGGCGATGGAACAGGCACGAAGCAGCTGGCGGCGAAATCGAATGAATCAACTCGTTGCTGTCCTAAATTAACTCTGTCTTAGGCCAGGTGCAGGACAGACACAAACACATCTCAGTCAAAGCATGCCGCGAGCAAACCCCGCCGTATTGGCGGAATTCGGTCCTTACGTACGGCATGCCTTACGTTATGCCGGGACAGTTGCTGGGCACAGTTCTCCAATTCTCCTCATCGGTCAAATGGCGCAAGACCTCTATCCTCTCCTCCACAGGCCTGTCATCAGGCAATCCCTGATCCTTGCAGGACAAAGGACGATGGCCGCGCAAAGGGAAGCCGATTCGTTCTATATCCTTTTCGGATGTAGAACTGGTGTCTTTGTCGGTATTCGGCTTGTGGCAATTCATTACGGCTAAAGGGCGATACAGGATCGACCTTCGGTTATGGTATTTCGCCTACTCGTTATAACATCCGTTGTTGAGAGATTACGAGAAACTGAGTGCAATAGTCGACAAGCGTTTTGCGGCGTTTCAGAGTGATCTCTCCACACAATGTTAAGTGCCCACCAATAGTTCACTTGTAGAAATGTAGGCAATTTACAGCGTCAGCGACCGTCGGAACCATTAATTTTCAGCAGTCCGAGCCCGGTTTGGGGTTGTTCCTCGCAAACCCCGCAGAGCCAATGCTGAGCTGACCGTCGCGCACGGATGGGATTATCCCCCGCCGGTGCAGCAACTGCGTCAAACCAGTTAGTATGTTTGGCTTGGCAAAACATAAAACTCCTGCGCGTGAACAATTTCAACGAGACAAAAGGATCAAACGTTGCCGGTGTCGTTAGATATTCTGCTAGCGCGAAACGTGTGCGCTCCGAAAGGTCACTATGGCTCGAAATTCACGAACTTCTTCGCGTTAAACGATTCACTGCCAATAGCTGAAAGGCCAACAGTGAAATTTGTCTGTTCGACACCTCAAAGTGCTCAGGGTTTTCAGCCGTGCCACTTTGACGTGCCGAGTGGACAAAAATCCTGCCTAAAATACAACCGTATAAATCTACCTGCATGCGTACGTACCTTAACATGTAGAGTATTTCACCCGTCGGCTTGATCCTGACCAGTACATTGGGTACGGTCACAAACTGGAACTCCGCGTGTTTGGCGTTGGCAAAGAATACTTCTGGCTTCCAGATGCGTTGCACCAGCTTCGGATCGTTGAGATCGAGTGCACGCGAAAAAGCGTTTTTCGCGAAACGGTCATCTTGCCACCCCTGCCGCAGGTACAGGTCCACCTCGTAGTCCTACAAGCAGAAGTATTCGAAGCGTCAGAGCACGACTGAAACTGTTGTATCATGATTATGGCAATTCGGTTGGATAGGATTAAGCGGCGCCAGATGCAACGAAGATCTGTGATAGCAACACGGGATGTCTCTCCCTCGTAGCGGATAGTGAGACTTTCTGTCTGTCTGTCTTATTCTGTTTGCAAGACCAGGAAGAGAGCGGAGATTGTCACGAGGCCAAATCGAATGAACTAATACGATTTCCTATCTGGACAGAGGGAACCCGGCAATAAAGTTGACGTCCACTAGGCATTTAACATAGGTCGTTTAGCTAAATTTATCTTCTTCGCATTGCCTACAGGTCAGAGTTCGATGGGACGAGCCAGAAGTGGAGCCGTTCCGATCAAAGAACATTCGCTAGTCGTGCAGTGGAACTTTAATATTCTGACCTGTTGTTCTGTTCTTAGGTATTCGAGTGCTCAGTGTTAGAGAACCCTTAAAGCTTTCAGCGAATACAAACTGTGAACTGCGACAGTTGCGAAAACGACAGGGAAAACTAGTCGTGTGATCGGCTTTTGGAAACACACGAAACTGCCAAAATAAGCTGTTCATCGCGCATGATTTTGATGCCTGATTATACACTGATCGAAGAGGGGTTAAGAGCTGCGGCGGAGATGACAGCGAAAATGTCCCTTCGCAAATAGAAGAATACGAGCGACCTGCTCAGTTCGATCAACTAGTGGTCAAAATCTTACCTGTTCTTAATTGTCATCTAATATTTCACTTATCATCGACGCATCTGCTGATATTATAAAACAAGAACAATTTTATCATCTCTCTCTGGATGGCAGCCCTTACAGGACGACCTTTCGAACACTTCTCTGTCGATAGAGTTAATCAGTTTAGTAAATTCTCACACAAACATGTCCAAGGCTTCCCGCATTGGTGTTAAGGCTAACTGAAAGGCGCTGAAAAGCTTGCGGTGCCTCGTACATGATTCTCTTGCGAGAGCGCGCCTGGCCATCGCGACTCCAACATTTTCGCAGCAGAAGGGACGAAAGCAATAGGTGTGCCGTCCTGGTTGAGGTGTGTGCCATTGGAGCTCTTCTAAATAGACGAGCTTTCAGAGTAGCCAATAGACGGCTCCACAGCTACCTGGTTTGTAAGGTGTCAACGATGAGCACAAGTGTTGATTTTGTTTTTAAAGACTTTCGAGATGCTTATTTTTGTCTACGCCACCGTCTGTTTGCCAACAAATACAACGCAGCCCTCAATGTTTAATTCAATGTCTAAATTCAATGTGCTCATTTATTAGTAGCGAGCTAGTCAATGTATACATTTTATTGCCACAGTGAGCATATATATATGTATATATATATATATATATATATTCTTCACTTCGCATATTAATATCATAAGTTCCAACAATCTTACGTAAGGAGTTAACGCTACGAAGAGTACAGGACATTGGTAGAATTCAAACAGACGACAAATGCATCAGCACACGCTATACGACGTTCCCTGCCGCTTTTCCAGTTTGTTATTTGGGCACGCGCTCCATGATCGCCACAAGCCTTAGAAACAGCGGCATAAACTAAACTGCAATGCCGATCCAGCAACGCTCAGATTTAGACATATACAATGGACCCTTATATAGCCACACACGAGCACAGTTTTCCCCACTCTATATGACTTCACTCTTCAGCCGACATTGAACAGAATAAGGTCGTTTTGCTCGTGACATGACAATATGCTGGGAATACGGCTCTAAAATCGGCAGTTTGACAATGTGGGTAAATCCTCCGACTACGACGAAATTATTCTTAATTCGCGGCTTGCTGTCGCTCCTGTGCGCCGGGTTGCCAACTGCTGGTCTAATAAATTCCCGGTAGTCGTCTTCGCTCCTAGCATATCATCATTACGGACTGGTGCAGGACAGGCACTCTTCCGATGGCAGAACAGCGACTTGTCAACCGTGTGCACCCGTTGCGACTATAGTACACAGAGCCCATCCATGTAGCTAGAAAACTCCACATGCTAGATCAAATAGACCTAACCGAGTCGTTTCGGAATAGGGCAGCTGCTCAGGGAGTTGGCGAGAACAAAGTTGGTGGAAGACCATTGCCGACCTCGCCGCTGCGCCGGGTCACACGAGATCTACTGTGTCGAGCTCTACTCGCATGGATAATCACCTATAGGAGGGACATACGCATTTCTATTTCGTACGCTTTCAAACATTTCGATGTGACGGCTGTTTTGTTCTCGTGAGGCCCTCCACAAAGAGGCGCTGGGGTCTTGCTCGCGGTAACGATGTCGCTTTCGTACGAGGTCTCCTGTGAGGGTCGATTGGTGTCATGGCTCTCCGCCGAGCGTCCATTATAAATATTCGACAAAATCCCTCAATTCTAGCATGGCACACGCGTTTCGGCCATCTTATAGAATGGCGAAATGATAACATTTCAAAGTGAGACGGCCACACTGCCATACGAAAATGGGATTTCCGCGTGGTGGTTTGACTAATCAAAACAGCGCTCTCGCTGTTCCGAACAGTTAAGCTACGATGAAACGTGCCACACGTATAGTTTTTAGCATAAATGTCCATACGGGTGTCGGCTGGATAACCGACTGTGGATTGATCCGGTGGATTAAGCTCACGTGATGGAACACTCGTACGTGTTCTATAAGTGTAGGTCCCGTAGCTGTTTGTCTGACGATTAGCAATTGTCCATTCAATTCTATGTATGCGTATTGGGCTTGTAAATTGATGGGAATCGTAATATAAAATGAACATGGCTCGCAAGGTTGACCGTTGGGACGCACACAGAAACACCGATAACTAGAGCTAGACCCTGTTTACGCGTACACGGTTTCATGCAGCGTTCTTCTCTAAATTCGACGGCCACTGTTACCCCCTCGCCTGACGCAACAGTATTTTCAAATCCTACCTACCCCCTGATATTCTTCTCTGTTTCTTTTGTCTTCTCCCTTACTCTGACATTTCGTCCTACTTACATACACACGCGCTTTTCATAACTCGGCACGTTTTGTCGCTCGTGCTTACGTCAGGCATTAGGTGAATCCACTTTCCGTCGCAGTTTTGATCATCCGCTTCCACGCTACTTCTGGCTGAGCTTTTTGGTACTCTTAACTTTAGACGGCTGTTCCTCAGTAGCGTCTACTACACTATAAGATGGAGTAGTTGTGCTATAGTTGCCACAGGTCCAAAAATTAACAGGCTACTGAAAGCAACTCTGAGCTTGGCCGAACGTAGATCAAAGAAGAAGCAGGGCGAAGGAGGAGTGAAACCCTTATTCATTATTACTTTTATCCAAACCCTCCTACATGCGTTTGCTAATATGTAACTTGATGTGTTTGCGTTTGCGTTAAAGAAACTGAGACATCTCTATTACATGTCAAAATACTGTTTGAATGATTTAGACGGTGATAGACATGCGTGTTTTGAAGCCACAAGATGCTGTAGGAATGCATTAATTATAAAATATGTGTTTGGAAGGTCATCACAAAATGAATAAGCTTTTGTGTTTGCCCCTTCGATAATACGGTCTATATACCTATTTCCAGTAACTAATAAACGCAGGAGCTGAAGCGAAACTTGGTGATTCTGTCCAACGGCTTTAGCTGTACAAAAACAAATAATGCGATGCAAATGAAAATACAGGCATAGTCGCTACAATATGTTTCGTCCGTTTGATCAGACAAAGTACTCCGTATGTTGGCAACCGTTATTTAAAAATTGGCGGTATAGAGACTGATGGCAATTTCCTCTTTTCGCTAGCACTAACAGCGTAACAGACAAATGCGCGAATATATATATATATATATATATGCGCATGCGGCATATCTTAATAATGGATACGCATCAATCTAGCGAGGTTTTTCTTCCTTTAAATAAACAATGCCGCATTTTTATAGAGAGCAGCGTCTAAATATTTTGTATCTTCGTGTCTCTCGGCTATGACGAAGAGTCAAATTAAACCTACCCACAAACGTGGGGCCATAAATCGCAGATTCTGAAATTACGACTCAGACTCGTCCCTACAATTTTCTCCAAAAATTTGTTAAGCTAAGGACTAGCCAGCCATTGAAGACGTGGGTGCGATGAATGCGTTTGATGGTGATGGTTTAGGTAGCCACTCGCGCTCGGTTAGTTGAAACATGCAAATTTTGTGCATAGCTTTCACCTGCCGGCTGAGTATACGAACTCTCTGTTCGACCACCTATTTTAACGTTGGTGGTTAGCCGACAAAAGACGAGAGACAGTTCCGAGCTCAGAGTGCGGAGAGTCAGCTGAACTCTTGTGCAAATAACTAATAAAGATAGCAATTTAAATTACTCTCATATGGGCAAAATTCGTTAAGACATGTAGGTCGATATTACTTTAGATGATGTAGCACTAAGAATCCACCAACTGCACTTTAAGGCCACGTTGACAGTTACGGTGGTAGGACGAGTAAGACACCGACCTGTCAACTTCGAGGTAATGAACTAAAATCTAAGCTAGGACGCAATATTTTTATTTGATTTGTAAATAAGAGATAAAATGGGCCTATTACGTAAAAGCGCTAAAAATCTAAAATATATTAAATCTAGCATGAAACGTTACATTCTAATGCCCTTATTCTGAGCATTGGCCTCAACGATTTAGACGAACATTGTGCATCGTAACTTTGTTTATGACCACTTTGTTTATGTTGCTGACCTCGTTTATGACGAACTGTGGTAGACTGTTTCACAGTTTAGCTGGTTGAGCTGCCACATTCTGTCCTCTCAAACTACGCTATACGATGTGTATTCGCAAGAAAATCTTCTCGGCAGCTATTTCACGAACATTCTCCTCCCCGTGCTTTTAAATTAATTGCTCGTACAAACTAACTTTTCTTATCTCGTGGCTTTTAATTGCGAAATTCTGGTTCTTAATTCAAATTCAGTTGAAACCCTTCTTTGTGTATAAATCGTACATAGTTGGAAGGGTCCATGCTGGTATCAACGTACTCAAATAAATGCGTGACTAACACGCGAGTGTAACCATTGTGTCAATCAACTTTACGGTATCAAGCGTTGTATAATCCTATAATATTCTTCCCTGCAGGAGACAGTTTCACTTACCATGTTTGAGGGATCGATTGAACCAAAACTCCTGATGAAAATTTCGCTTGTGACAATGGTTGGTTCGCCTGCAACATAAGCGGAAAATTAAGCCATCAATGCTTGCAAACATGAGTTGTACGGCTCTCAGCAGCAGGTATATACATGTCAACCCCACCCAGTTAGATCTACGCATAAAGACAGTTCACAATACAACCCGGCTGCGATATCCTAGCAGTGCAAATTAACATCTTTTTATGTCATCTATTGTTGCGTAATAGTTTCGTCTGGTTTTTTGTTTTGACTGAAAACACAATAGAGACCTCACACGTGAAACTTCCAGTATTGTGCACATAGTCGATTCACACTCAAGTTGATTGCGACGAATTTGACATATCCTTGACCTTAAGCAAACGCAAACGGGGCAGTGCACGTTTGTATTTCAGCCCATCACAGCAACCCTTTTTCACCAGCTGCACACTGGCGTGCATAAGTGCTAAAAAGGTTACAAATGGCTTTTGTCAACTCGAGCCTACGACATACGTGCGTGAGTGGTCGTAAAACAACTTTGAAAAATATTAAATATGTACCGAATAGTTTTGCATAGTCGATTGAGCATCAGGATGTGGTCTAAATACGTAAAGTGACAGGGCTAGATAAATAAATTGAAATTCTTGCGTACACATTGGGGAAGCCGACTAGTCTTGATCGGGCAGAGGCAAAAGCTCGAACGGGTCATGCTGTCGATATAAATCTTAGATAATGGTGCTTTCCATTTTCCTTCTATATTCGCCTACAAGCAAAATAAGCACGCTATGCGATTTCAGATGAAAGGAAATGGACACTACCGGAAACGACCCACATGTGAGAAATACATATTGGAGAAAAAAAAAGGGAAATTTATTTGACGTCCGAAAATAAAGCTCATATTTGGTCCTTATTTGGTCATTTGGTCCTTGCCTGCAAGTGTGAAATAGCTCTACGATTTTCCACCTTTTTGCAGAGAATTTCGATTGTTTATCGATGCCTACGGCGGTAAGGTTTATACAGTGCAGTCGCATTTTTATACCTATCCTTATGCAATAAAGTCCTTCTTTCCATATATATATATATAGCGTTTCGGCCCCAAAGTCATGGAATATATATATATATATATATATATATATATATATATATAT